>JAJLZQ010000058.1:0-46043 GCA_030572255.1 Kodamaea fukazawae
CTGATCTGTAGCATTCAAAAAAAATAGGAACGCCTGGTGTTAAGGAAAAGGCATAACAAAGGTTTACTGGAATGAAGTTAGACGTATTCTTAGCTGCCATAATCCCCACCCTTTAGTTTCTTAGAACCCCGATTTTTTTTTAAAAACCAATTGCAATCATGTTTGGAAAACATGTTTCCAAGTTGTTTAACCACTTCAAACAACCGAATGAAGGATTGGATCCCACCACGTCGAATCATTCCCACAGCAGCATAAACGGGCACAGCCACGCACACAAGGCGAGCGGCGGGTCGGAGAAACGCACATCACAGCACTTGGGCACACGGTCGATGGGCAGCTCGCCCACGACGTCCCACTTTGAGGAGACGAGCAGCCCCATCATACCCAACGAGCCCAGGGTTAGCGACAAGCCGGGCACACCAGAGGCGCCACTCCTGCTGCAGTCCACCAACGACTCGCAATTGATGATGAAGGTGGACAAGTCGCAGAGCGTGCCCCACCATTTCCACTCGAGCGGCAGCCACGCCACGCCGTCGTCTCCGTTGAATCGGGAGCTCTCCAACCACAGGAAGGCAAACTCGGTGTTGGAGTTCAAAAAGATATTCAAACCCACAAAAAAGTCCGGCAAGGAGCCCCACGACAAGCAGATGGCGTCGCCCCGCTCACACACCCAGATCCAGAGCGGCTTGGTGTCGGGCCCCAACAGCGCCCTGCACAGCGTGATGCACAGCAGAGACCCGTCCTCCACCTCCTTGGCCACCCTCATCAACGAAACTTCCTCGCAGCTCTTGCATCACGCCGAACACAGCGACCACCACCACCTGGACAAGGACCCGTTCACAGACGACAACTCTGCATTGGTCAAGAAGTACGGCAAAATCGGAAAGGAACTCGGCAGCGGCGCAGGCGGCTCCGTCAAGTTGATTATACGACCATCAGACAACAAGACTTTTGCCGTCAAGGAGTTCCGTCCACGAAGACCCACGGAATCCCTCAAGGAGTACACCAGAAAGTGCACGGCTGAGTTCTGCATTGGTTCCACCTTGAAACACGCAAACATCATCAAAACCATCGACATTATCCACGAAAACTCGAGATATTTCGAAATTATGGAGTATGCCCCCATCGACTTTTTTGCAGTCGTGATGAGTGGAGAGATGAGCAGAGGAGAAATCAACTGTTGTCTTAAACAGATCCTCGAAGGTGTCAAGTACCTCCACGACTTGGGGTTGGCACACCGTGACTTGAAACTAGACAATTGTGTCATTACTCTAGACGGAATCTTAAAGATTGTGGACTTTGGAAGTGCTGTGATTTTTAGGTATCCGTACGACCAATACGGGAACTCCAAGGAAAGCATACACTACTGCCACGGGATTGTTGGTTCGGACCCTTACTTGGCCCCGGAGGTCTTAAGTAACTCGAATTCGTACAACCCACAACCCGTTGATTTATGGTCCATTGCAATCATGTACTGTTGCATGACCTTGAAGAGATTTCCTTGGAAGGTACCCAACCCGAACGAAGACGACAGCTTTCGACTTTATTGCATGCAAGACACGGCGTGGCACGACTACCACCTCAGCAACGAGTGCCACAAGTTGTTGTTACAACAAAGAAAGTTGAAGAATATGATTGTGAGGCTGAACAAGAAGAAGAAGCTCATGGCCGAGGCCAAGGACGACAGTGGCTCGCCACAAGACACGCCCATGGCCGACGACGAGGCGGACGCAAAGTCTCGCAAGAAGGACAAGGCCCTCGAGGCGGCCGAAATCTTGGCCGAAGACCAGGTGGAGGAGATATTGGGCCAGCTAAAAGAAATAGACAACAAGCTAGAGGAACACGAGGTGAAGAAGAACGAAATGAAGGACTTGTTTGCCCAACAGAAAAAGGAGCCCGCAGAGGTTCTCGATGAAGAAAACGTCCAAAGAAAGCCCTCGCATAAACAGAACCAGGGCCCACATAGATTGATGAGACTATTGCCCCATGCATCCAGACAGATCATACACAGAATGTTGCAGGTAGACCCTCGCAAGAGAGCAACCATGGACGAGATCTTGCTGAACGAGTGGATCAAAGAAATCGAGTGCTGTACTTTGGTGAAACGCTCTCCCGAACAGCCTCCACATTCCAATCATCAACATTACAGTTTTGATGATGATGAGATATTTGTTAAGGGTTCTCCCGAGCACGAACATACATTGGTATTGGATAATAAAGAAGATAATAAATAAAGGGACCACACAGTGATTATGTGTTTAATTGGAATGAATTGTAATAGGAAACATGTAGAGGTGAGATGTAGAGGGTGGTGATGAAGGTATGAGGTATGAAGTGGGTGGTGATGAAGGTATGAGGTATGAAGTGGGTGGTGATGAAGGTATGAGGTATGAAGTGGGTGGTGATGAAGGTATGAGGTATGAAGTGGGTGGTGATGAAGGTATGAGGTATGAAGTGGGTGGTGATGAAGGTATGAGGTATGAAGTGGGTAGTGATAAAGGGGTATGAGGTATGAAGAGGGTGGTGAGGACTAACCGAGAATTCGATGTTGGAGACTGTCGAAAGAGTAGCATACTAGTATAGTAATAGACTTTTTGAAGCCTATGGCTTCTGACTTTTCTGGAGTGCACATAACTGACTCAATTTTCGATAAGATTTACGACATGACTCCACCGCCATTCAACCCTACAAGGCTCAAGACAACACTTAAGATGGCTATCAGCCGTCTCAAGTTTGTCCAAGATAAGAAGACTGCACTCTGCAAGCAACAGCGCCGGCAATTGGCTGATTTGTTGAGCCAGGGCAAGGAGAGTACTGTCAAGATCAGAGTGGAGAACATCATTCGGGAAGACATCTACGTCGAGTTGCTTGAGTACTTGGAGTTGTACTGTGAATTGCTTCTCGCCCGTATTTCGTTGATATCAGACGTGACCAAGACCAAATGTGACCCCAGCTTGCTCGAGGCGGCCCACTCCATCATGTACAGCGCCCAGCACACCGAGTTGAAGGAGCTCACCACCATCCGGGACTCGCTCATCATCAAGTACGGTATCGAGTTTGGCCACGATGCCCTCGAGAACAAGGAAGGCCATGTATCTGAAAAGGTGGTCAAACGGTGTCTTGTGCAGCCTCCGTCTGAAGAATTGGTCGATATGTACTTGTGTGAGATAGCCAAGGCCTACGGAGCACCCTACTCGGGGTTGCCACAAGACTACAAACATGATGAAGATGAGCTCAATGACGGCGCTGAAGGCGCCCCAGACGCCAAGGATGACGACAACGACGATGACGAGCCTTCTGGAGGTGTCAAGGAGGCCGTCAAGACCGGCAACGACTTTGACTCGTTAAAGGCCCGGTTTGCTGCGTTGAAACTGGTACCTTGAACATAAAAAACCAGTACAGAGAGACTTCAGCCGGTACTGAGTGTTGCCTTAGGCACAGAAGACTGTATAATTGTGTAGAATCATGGACTATGAGGCCCAACGTGTAGCACCATACATTGAAATCACCCAAGATGGAGCTCGCCTCGTTAAAAAAAGAACGCGCCAAAAAAAATCAACAACCAATGCCATGTACAAGTCACATATTTTGACGGAGAGACAACAACTAGAGCTCAACAAGGCAATTATACAGTATGTGGAGACGGCGTGTGGAGATGGCGACACGCTGATAGCGAATCGATTGTCAGAAATGTTGAGGGTGCCCATGAACACGCTTGAGGACAATGTTATCCCCAACTACTTGGAGAAGAAGTGGTCGACTGTTTTGAGGCTCCAGCGCAAGATAATAGACTTGGAGAACGAAGTGAGCAACTTGAGAACCATACTCGACTCGCAGTCGGCCGCCAATGGGGGAGCAGGGACATTGACGGGCACCATCAGCAAAGACAAGATCAACTGGTTGCCGTTCAGTGCTAGCAAAACATTCAAAACACAACAGCTCATACAAACCAATTGTATACACCCGTCGTTGCCCATTTTGGTGGGAGGGTGTATGGACGGGTCCATTGTGATCTGGAACCTCAGCAACGACGAGCCTTCGATACCAGACAAGCTCATCAAGGCCCACACACGTAGCGTCAACCAGGTGATATGGTCGCCCTCCGCAGTCAAGATCAACGACCAAACAGACATAATATTAGCATCCTGCTCCCTGGACTTGTCCATCAAGATATGGAGCGGCTCCAACTACAAGCACATCCGTACCTTGACGGGCCACGAGCACACCATCTCCTCCATCAAGTTCTCGGTGGAGACCCCCACCTTGTTATATTCCGTGTCCCGAGACAAGACCGTCAAAATCTGGGACTTGGTGAACGGATACTGTATCAAGAGCTTTGTGGGGCACAGTGAGTGGGTCAGAGACTTGGATGTGGCCAACATCTTGACCTCCTTCAACACCCCGGACAGAAAGCTCGGCGACTTTATCCTCACCACCTCCAACGACCACTCGGCCAGACTCTCCCACGCTGAGTCGGGCACAGGCATAACCTTGCTCATTGGCCACAACCATGTGGTGGAGGCTACAAAGTTCTTACCGTTGGTCTCAAACACGATTATAGACAAGTATTTGACCGACAACCAGACCTTGTTCCCAGGCATCCCTCCGGAAATAGTACAGGACAAGGAACGCATATACACAAACACCCTTGGATACAAGTACTGTGTCACCGCCAGCAGAGATAACACCATTAAGTTGTGGTTGTTGCCGCCTCCCGTGCTCTCGGAGTATCGAAACCCATTGCCGTCCAAGTGGAACAACTCGCAGGCCTGGCTCATTGGCGATTTGATTGGCCACCAGTCGTGGGTCAAGGCCTTGAGCGTGCATCCCAATGGTCGTTTTATCTTTAGTGGAGGTGACGACAAGACCATCAAAATATGGGACTTGGAGTCCTTGAACATTGGAGGCAAGGTCCGGTGCATACGCACCTTGGTGGGCCACGAAGGTTTCATCAATGACTTGCAATTTGCAGAGTCTCAGCGAGAATCGGTGGAACTCAAGGAAGGTGATGACGTGCTCAAGTTGATAGAACTGAAGATGAGATGTTTATTTATTAGTTGTGGTGCTGACAATTGTATAAAGATGTGGAGTTGAGACAGACGGAAAGCACGGTGGTGGCGACCACAAGAAGGGCTTGTGTGTCGATCTGCCGTTACTTGGCCGTCTTTGGACTTGAAAACAGTCCCAGCCGTATCATAGTGGTGTTATGTGAGTGGAACGTATTTACTCCATTTCAGCCGTTAGTCGTGCTATACTCTACATGGGTTAAAATCTCCAGATACTCCGAGGTAAAAATGTCCATAACGATTATCGATGAAATGCTTGTTTATTAGTTGCGGTGCTAAGTATGTAGAGTGGGCCCCAGCATGCTTGTGGGCAGGAGACATGTTCTAATACACACGGTCGTAAGTTACCCCCAGTATGGTGCTTCCCTTCATGGAGCTGACAACGTTGCGCTCAAACTGGCCCCTTTCCTTGGCCAAGACGTTGGCAGCCTCCTTGTTCAACGGGTCGTTGGGGTTGGGCTCTAGAAACAAGTAGTTCAACCCAATCAACACCAGAGTCAAGGACAAGACGGGCGACCAGTCCTCTCTAAGAATGTTCAAACACACGTTTCCTTGTAAGTCTATGTTGGGATGGTACACGGTTTGAATGCACTTGATCTTGGGTGCCTCGATCGGGTAGTTGTTGTTCACCTCCACCGTGAACTTGAAGGTGCCTCCAATGTAGTAGCCTTGCTGGGGCAGGATGTTGATTTCAAAGCGGAACAAATTAGACGGGTCGGGGAAGTTCACCTTGATGCTGCTGGGGAGGTCGAGCTCAGTGAGGTCTTTCTGGAGCCGGATCTGTGCCGAGCTCACCTTGTTCTGCAACGACGACGCATTCTGTTGTTCTTCCTGCTTTTTCTTCTGGAGTTGACGGATCTTTAACATGTTGGTTTTAAACTTTTTTCGATTCGATTGTTCTACTTGCTTTTGGTAGTTAGCTGCTTTGGGGGACCCAGTTCCCGGGGCCGTCTAAATCGTAAAACTGCTACCCCACGAGGCCCGTCTACACCTTGCTATTGCTACTTCTACACAACGTGCCGTACTTTGGAAATGTCGTATGCTATTGGGTGTTTCGTGTGCTTATGTATGGCCAGATTGAGGGGACCGGATATGGCACGCATTTGGCCATCGGAGTGGATTGCTGCCTTCACGACTCCTCCACCACCTTCTTCAAGGTGTTATAAAATGGCGTTTTTCTCTCGAGCTCCAATGGCTCCAATTGCTCTAGACGGAAGATGGTGTCTTTGATTTCGTCGAGTTGCTGGTGCTCCACCACCATCCTGTAGGGTGTGAGCACCGAACACTCCACTTGAAGAAGCCAGGCCACCAACTCATGGGTAGACACCTTGCTCGACATGTTTTCGGGCAATATGTCATGGAATGTGATCTGGTGCTTGGACTTGTTGGAAATGTCTTTGATAATGGTGTTGTACTCTTCGAATGCATAAGGGTTGGTTGTTCGGAAGTCTGCCAACAAGCTCCATATCGAAACGTCAGTGAGCCTGGTCTTACAGATTTGGACCACCCGTTCCACAATGTAGCTCACCGTCGAGTCCATCTCAAAGTACCTGAGAATGTTGACCAACCATCTCACATAGTTGGCGGCATAGTAGTTTGCAAAGTGGATCTGTAAGCTCTTAATGGTACGTTCAATCACTACCTTGAGGAGTTCCTTGTCTTTCAACAAGACAATGATGGTCAACTTTTTCATCAAAAACCATAATGACGAGCTCTTGTTGATCCTTTTCAATCTGCTGTGTAGAAATGTGGATATCAAGTCAACTTGTTTTCTCATGAATTCTATGCCTCTCTTGTACATTACCAACTCGTACATGTGGATGATTGTGTGGTTTTCATTAGTGGTGATCAAGTATCCAAGTACCATTTGGGAGAGCTGTTCGAGTTGGCCTGGATTGGCCTTGTCAATAATCATGTCGTAGTCCCCATCTAGCGTGTGCCAATAGCTATGGCACTGCTTGAATAGCCCCAAGTATGTCTTCTTTGTGAGTCCAATGTTCAAGGTATCTTCACGTTGGTCATCCTCAACCAAGAAGTGGGAATTGGTAGGTCCATACTCCAGTGGAACAAGCTGTATTATCTTATATTTTCTCTTGGAGCTGGTGACCTCCTTATCTAACGTTTGTATGATCTCCATGAATTTACTTTACGAATTTGCAACAAAAAAAAACTTAAAGAATTAAAAGTCCATGCCTAGGTTTTTGCAGACTTCACAAGTAGCAGTACCTCCTGTCGATACTCTCAGTGAAGCGGCCTACATAAGTGTGAAATACGACTTTCTATCCGAGGGACTCAACACAGACGACACATATGCAGAGCTTGACGAAGAAAGTTCCAATGGAGTTGTTGTAAGGCTAGGAGATGAGAGACAAGGAAACAACAACCATAATACTAATAGCATTGACTCTGATTCTGATATAACCAACGCCAATATTGGATCCGAAGGCTCTAAGACCAATAGCACTGGTTCGGCCAATTGGACCATCAAGCGTGTGATAGCAGGCGCACATCAGGGCTGGGTCCGTTCAGTCACCGTTGATCCAGTCACCAACAAATGGTTTGTGACCGGCTCGGCCGACGCCACCATCAAGATCTGGGACCTCGCCAGCGACGAATTAAAGGCCACATTAACAGGACATATCATGGGGGTACGAGCATTGAAAGTATCAAAGAAGTTCCCATACCTCTTTTCTGGATCCGAAGATAAAACAGTGAGATGTTGGGACTTGGAAAGGTCAAACCTGACTTCGGGAAGTGAGATTCGAAAATACCACGGCCATGTTGGAGGCATTTACGCCATGGACTTGCATCCTGAACTTGATTTGTTGTTCACTGGTGGTAGAGATGCAGTTACAAAGGTGTGGGATATACGGTCTCGTACAGACATCATGACCTTGGTTGGACACACCAACGACATCACCTCCATCATGACTCAGATCGGAACTCCACAAGTTGTCACCTCTTCAATGGATGGAACAATCAAATTATGGGATATTAGAACTCAAAAGGCTATCACAACACTCACACATCACTCGAAAAGTATCAGAACTATGATAATGCATCCTCAAGAAATGACCATGAGCTCTGCAGATTCAGGAGGGTCTATCAAACAATGGCTTCTACCAGCTGGTGAGCTACTTCATGAATTCGAGAGCTCCGGTATCATTAATACACAAGCATTAAACCCTGCAAACAATCAATTGTTCACTGGGTACGACGACGGCAAGATGGAATTCTGGGACTACGAGTCTGGAAATCTCTTGCAAACAACACATACTGATCCACAGGGTGGTAGTGATGTGTCTGCCATCTATGCTTCGGCTTTTGATATGCTGGGTATGCGTTTGATAACATGTGAAGGAGACAAGAGTATCAAGATATGGGCAGAAAACTAAACCTGAGTAGACAAGCACTACCAACTACAACAGACAAACAGTATTGTACACTCCACAGTGGGATCATTATCATCATTAAAATTGTATATATACATTACCAACCAAATCTCAATTGGTTAGCCGTGAACAGAGGAGGAGTCCACAGAAGCTTATCTGGATCCAACTCATGCTTCTTCTTTTCTTTCACCTTTTTTACAAGCTTTTCATACAAGGTCATGATTTGGTCGGTGATAACTATAATGTGTTGACCCTTGTAATACCTCAAGACTTGCAAAGTTAAAAGAGTGTGCAAAACATCGGTGGTGGTCATGCGTGTGATGGAGGAAATCTCTTCAATGGAGACGTCGCTGGAGCTTTTGGATGGAGTTTCTTCTTCTTCTTCATCGTCACTGCTATTTGGACGGGGGTTGTTCTTCTTGTATAATTGTGGGTTGTTTCTTTCCACCAACAACTTGACCAAGGTGTCCGTCCAGAATGCTCTATAAGAAAGCAATCCAAGATCAGATAATGGCTTTTCTGGAGAACCCAACTTGTTTTCCACGTTGGACAACATGTATGAAAATTGAATTAAAAGCTTCCCATACCCTTTCTTCTGGTAACATGGAAGTGTGAGAATACATGCAACGTTATAACCTTCAGCGGTTTCCTTTTCCTTTGAAAAGTAACCCACGACGTGGTGACCATTTTCAGATTTAATAGTCATAATATAGAATAAGAAAGGGTCGACATCGTAGTATAAAGTCTTGTGATCTAAGAACAACTTGGAAAGTAAACACAAGTTACGGCACCAAGTTCTCTGTTTCCTCCCATCGATTTCCCAGAAACTCACCTTCAGGTCTCTATAGATTTCATTACCTGGCGGATGCTTCATGGAGCACTTCAGTCTGAATCTTTCAAACTGCTTACGAGAACCAAAGTATGAGAGTGTGAAGTCACAAATGTAGATTTCGTCTTCCTCGGTGAGCTCAACGGGATACGGTGAAAAATACCAAGGTTCAATGATATGTTCTCCCAAAATGATTGACGACAAGTTCCGCACACGGGAAACTTCGGAATGGTTTTGGATCATGGAACCACTGGTTCTCAACTTCTTGATTTCATCTTCTCTGTTGACTTCTTCCCCATCACGCTTCAACCCTTGAACGTTTAAGTTGTCTAAATCAACTTCGTCTTCCCCAAGATCGGGTTGAGGAGTGTTTGTGCTGGATTTTTGTTGGTTTTTTGAGTTCTTGTTTTTCAGAATCGGTTGTTTCTTCTTCAGCTTGGTCTCTTTCTTGTCGTTTTTCTTGTCTGACTTGATCTCCGGCAACACCAAGGACCGAGTATAATCAATACGGTCTAAGCTGATCCACTCGTCTAATCTCTTGTTGTATTCTTGGTAATGCACATAGTACACTTTCTTGCCTTTCTTCAAGTGTTCTTGTAAGATCTCTGCTATTCTGTATTCTCCATCTTTTTGAACATAAACCTTGCACCCTATGACTATATCATCTGAAGTAAACCCAGGACCGTCGCCAGGCTTGTCTTCCACTATTGAAATGGGTGTATCAGCCGCAACAGGGCTATCTCCAGACATGTTGATACTTTTAAATTATGGTTGTCGCATCCTCGCTTTCTTAACATTAGGACGGTCACATGTATTTTAATCACGTGTATATGTCTAGACTTTCTCGCTGGCATCTGATTGCTGCAAAAGTTGCAACCTTCAGCTCCACGCAAACTACAACTTATCTAGAACTCCACCAAAGTTTGTTGCTACGTTTAAAAAAGGTTTAATAATCATATATTACGTTTTCTATTGATTTTTCATAAACAATTATTATTAACATTACTCTTTCTACTGCAATCTTTCATTGAAAATTGCAATTTCCCTTACTTTGAAGCCTTGGCAACATGCTCCAACAAGTCAACGACTCTGTTGGAGTAACCATATTCGTTATCGTACCAAGCAATCAACTTGACAAAAGTTGGAGACAACAAAATCCCTGCGCTCTTGTCAAAGGTAGCAGATTCTGTAGTGCCCAAGAAATCTGTGGAGACGACAGAGTCGTTGGTGACGGCCAAAATGCCCTTCAATTCGCCCTTGGAAGCAACGGTCAAGGCATCTGATATTTCTTCGTAGGTGGTTGGAGTCTTCAATCTGACAGTCAAATCGACGACAGAGACGTCGACGGTAGGGACTCTTAAAGACATACCAGTCAACTTGCCCTTCAATTCAGGAATAACCTTGGTGACTGCTTTTGCGGCACCAGTGGAAGATGGAATGATGTTTCCAGAAGCAGTCCTACCTCCTCTCCAGTCCTTTTGAGAAGGACCATCGACGGTCTTTTGAGAAGCGGTGATCAGGTGGACGGTGGTCATCAAACCCTCCTCGATCCCGAACTTATCATTGATCACCTTTGCAACCACTGCCAAGGAATTGGTGGTACATGAAGCATTGGAGATGATGTTGATATCTGGGGAATATTCTTTTTCGTTGACACCAATGACAAACATTGGAGCGTCTGCCGATGGAGCAGTGATGACAACCTTCTTTGCGCCGGCTTGGATGTGCTTGTTGGCACCTTCCAAAGTGGTGAAAACACCAGTTGATTCAATGACGTAGTCGACACCGACCTTTCCCCATGGGATTTGGGTTGGGTCTCTTTCTTGGAAAACCTTGATGTGATGGCCGTCAATCACCAAGTCGTTACCTTCAGAGGAAACTTCTCCGTGATATCTGTGGTGAGTAGAATCATACTTGAACATATAAGCAGCGTAGTCAGCTGCGATGAAAGGGTCGTTGACTGCAACAACGTTGATGTCGCTTCTCTTCAACGCAATTCTGAGGACCAATCTACCAATACGTCCAAACCCGTTAATACCAACTGTGATAGCCATTTTGAGTGTTTCTTTGCTTTGTTTCTTTGTTATTTGTTATTCTTGATGAATGGTTTTTAATTCAAGGCATAATGTGCCCATATTTATACCCTGGTTTTGCAGCCTACGGCTTTATGTGTTCCACACTCCTGCGCTAGATTCGTCGTTATGAGCGTTTGGGTGGCGAAACTTCTCCATTAACCTTATTTGCGATTCCGTGCGTTGTTTTCTCGGGAGTTGAGCTGGAGACTTGGGGATTCCAAGCAGCTACAAGCTCCTCTATACGCCCAATGTTGCATTGCCACAACCAAAAACAACTTTCTGATGGTCTGAGACTTGCTGCAATTGAGTTGGCTTCTTGCAACCTCGACTGCGTGAATTATAAATCAGGTTCGGAGTTCGCTCAACGCTCTGCTCCGCGATCACTCGCCTGCAACACTTTACGGCATTTAATACTCAAAATGATGTGCCCGTGGTAGAGGATGTGGGACTGGCGGTGAGATGACGTATGCGTTGAGTTGCTCGTAATTTACAATGTGAGGGCCACACCTAGGACTATACCACAATGCCATCGCGCTGTAGCACAGACTCAGCCGTCTATCGCTTCACAAACGAGAGATGCCAAACTTAACACAGGTAACCTTATTTGCTTGCACATATCAAACTTGGCTCCGTAAAGTTCTCCTCCAGCCATTTGGAAAACGTATGTATGTCTACTAACCGTCACCATGTAAGGGTCGTGGATATTGCCTGCTTACTAAACAACAACCTCGTCATTTACCAAATCCAGATATAGAAACATCCTGGATTTATTACTAATCCGGCAACGCCTGTCCGTATTTTGATGATGGCGGAGTGGTATGCCCCTATTGTACTGGTCTCTGAATGAATGCACTGCCAGTTATTTCTGCCCCATGTGGAATCATGTAAACTGAAACCATTCCGGATGCTCCGTCGAGGCAGGTCAACTAATCTTCTCAAGCCTCTTGCTTGCAAAAGTGAAACTAGAACTTAAACAGCACGAAATTTAAAACTTACCAAATTCCCCACCGAGGTAAACATGTAGAGTAGCTTATTTGTAGCTTGGTTACCCTCTTCCACAGGCTATAACACAAATTTTTGCACTCCACCTCTCCAAACTCTTGTTCAAACATTTACCGAGCTCTGCGACAAAACAACTTAACAAATTACCATATTAAATGCCAATCTAAATACTCCCAAGTCAGTCTGCGGCTTCGTATAGCACGCCACTTGCGATGTACACGGTACCCATTATGATTTTTGTGTTTTTGAGTAGGTTTAGTCAGCTTAATAGCTTGTAATAATTGAAGTACGGGCGTGTGGCGTAGTTGGTAGCGCGTTTGCCTTGCAAGCAAAAGGTCATTGGTTCGATTCCTATCTCGTCCATATTTTTTTTTGCCTTTTTGCAACCGAATGTTAGAAGTGGCTACACCACATAATCTCTGTTCATGTAACATCATTCTAGATATACAATTATGCTAAGTGGAAGTTGCAACCTTCTCATTGAGGGATGGCAAGAGTTCTGCGACCTTCTCGTGAAAGTAGACCGCCATTTTATCTAACTCACTTGTACCATAAGTATCTTCGGCCTCCAACTTTTGCAACTCTTCTCTCAACTTCTTATCCAAGTCATCCATATCCTTTAAGTTTTCAAAATCCTCTGCGCCCATGTTATTAAAATCTTCAAGGTCGTCGTTGTCAATGCCAAAGTCGCTTGCCTTGACTGTGCTGAAAACACCCTCGTTGATCTCCCTCCAGTCCTTCTCAATAGCTCCGTTGCCGCTATCATCGCTGCTCAACTTCTTTTCTAAATGCTCTTTGAAAAGTCTCCGTTTCATAACAACCTTTCTGACTCTCGAATCCAACTGTTTGAGGAAAAGTTCCTCATCAACTTCACCTTTAAATCCTTCCAATCTCACCATGACCTTATCTGGGTCCACAAACTTCTTTCTAATCAATAGCAAAAACTTTTCACACCAAGATATCATGCCCAAAAACAAATGCAGGTCGTCCTTTCTATAAATGTTGTGGAGGAACCTCCAGAAGAAAATTTCATGCTTATCAAGAACAGTCTTCAACCTGTCAAAAACTTGCATGCTATTGAGAAGGAACATATCTTCTTCGTTCAATCTTCCCAATTCCAGCATCAAGTCATTCATAAAACCTTGAAATTCCCGAAACATCAAATGAATCTCTCCCTTGTTCAATAACTTCATGAAAGGTTGGTAGAAAATGGTGAGAAAAGTCTTAAGCAACCTCGTGAGTTCGGGTTCTTGCCATAATTGCTTCATCAAGTCTTTGTCCTTCTTACGAACCAACACTTGCCAATACTGTTTCAAGTTCAAGTATAATTCTCCTCCTTTTTCAAAGTCCAGAGACATGTATGCATGGTATGATGTTTCTATCTTTTCTAGCAATTCCTTATCCAAAGGAGGTTCGATGACTTTGGTCTTGAAAATAGTCATCAAGAGGTCTTTTCCAAGAGCTTCGTGGTGAATACCAGCAACTATGATGTTGTCCAACAGAACGTACTTTTCAATTCTTTCAAGAGCATCACCAAAAAGCAGATCTATCTTTTCTTCTTTGAGCAACGTCAACTCCTTGGCATAGTCGCTCAAGTCTTCATCCAAGAGCATCACAAATATCATCGACATCAAATTCTTAGATTCTCCGTGTCCCCAAAGACTGGGGATATTGACCAACAACAAGTCAACCACCTTAGAAACAACCTTCACGGGATTAGTAAACTTCAAGATAGTGTAGACCAAGTTGTATGGAAATAATCTGTGAAACTTTCTGCACTTTAAGAACCACTCGTGAGAGTTGTCCTGGCCAATGAAAACCTGGTACAACGTGGCGGCCATTTCAAGCTTGCTCCACTCGTTGAAAGTTTGGATCAAAGGCAGCAACTCCTTGACATTTGGAGTGGTTCCGATCTCTTTAAAGATCTGGGTGACCAAATCTGGGTTCATCACGACGTCTTGCTTGAACTGATCCACATTCTTTGTGAGTTCGAGCATAATGGCCGCAGTTTCCTTTTGAAACTCAATCTGGGTATCAAGCATGATCTTCTCATGAGCCTTTCTAACTTCAGCATCCTTGATGTCTTCTTCTGTCAATTCGGAAAACTTGTCTTGGGTAAGGAACTTTTGAAATATGGAAGAGTTGAGGATTTCTGGGTATCCATACAAAGCTTTAAGATACCCTCTGAGCAGCAATCTCATCTTCTCTTTTATCAACTTACCAGAAGCATTGCCGTCGTCATGCTTTGTACGAACTGGCAATTTGGGAACGCCTTCGGCTGTCATGAGTCCCGGGTACCTCTTTTGCAAGGCCGACTCCAACATCTTAAAGTCGTGATAAGTACGAGACACGTAGTGGGTTGAGTCGACAGATACCTCTATAATGAATTCATAGTCATTCAGCATAATGTACCTCGTGAGGAAACCATCTGCCACAATCTCACGAACACACACAACATTGATACTCTTGCTGGCACTAGTGCTTGCCTTCCTCTGTGGCAACATGTCTAACTTTGCAGTGTCGGAGGGCTTCAAGTGGGCCTCTTGCAAGTATTCGAGGTCTCTCTCGGTGATGACAATAGAATTGAATAGGATAAGCAATGCAGACAAGAATTTCTTATTGACTTGTCTTCTCTTGGTGATATTCTCCAAGCGTTCCTCGGAAGAGGAGATATTCTTCAGGTTGAAGCTCTCCACAAAGGGCTGAACCGTGTCCTGCCAGAAATGCAATTGATCTTCGTCTGAGTTGTTGGTAAGAAATGGAAAGGTCACAACAAAGTTCTGGAAAACATACAGCAACACTGGCAACGTCTTGGTAGAGTCGCTTTTGAATGGTGCACCCAAGTACTCGCAACATTGTACTTGCTGGAGTTGGTGGAGCTCCTCAGACAAGCAGTTTTCAAGGAGATACTTCTTGAGAAAGTGCTCCTGCGTGGGACTTAATCGAGCAATCACAGTCGACGCGTTGGCCTTGTCCTCCATAGTCATTAGATCTACTCTTTTTGCTGTTGTTGCTACTTCGTGTAGGAGAATGTGATTTGTAGCAGCTTATATATATAGCCCTAATATTAGGGCAGCTGTGTGCAGGAAAACTTTAGATTCTGAAATAGTTCGTATATTTGCCTTCTTTGTGAGTAACCATAAGGCCAGCGAAGATCCAAAGCTAGCGACGGTACCGACGTGTCAGCGCCCTGTGAAATGTCTAGGTGATAAAAACGGAAAGAGGGGAGACGATGACTACAAGATACTGGGTTTCTTCAGATCAGATCACTCATTTAAATCAGAGAGGGGTTTTCTATTGTATTGTTTGGAGGTATGAGCGTTCGAAAACCCCAAGAGGCCTGATGTTGTGAGGCTGTGAAACCTTATACCTCAGGAACGATAGCCGAAATAGAAACTGCTTGGCTCTTGTTTGGGACCTCACAAGAGATTTCGGGGCGTGTTCGAGGAAGTCATACCTTTTGGACCTCCTCAAGCAACCACAAGGTTGCAACCAAAATTCTGGTCAACATCCCATTTGAGCGTTTGGCTGGATGGTAGAAGTCACTGGTTCACCCCACAGTCTAGCAATAGAGTTTTTAAGCTGTGATCTGTTACTCTGTCCTGCGTCCCAATTGGGATCGGGTCGCGCTACCAGGTAGCACGAGCTCGCTAAGAGCACAGTGTGTGCTCATCGTTACTATGGTCCCACTGGAATGCTCCATACCAAGGCACGCTACAAGTTACATGAATATACTATCATAAGCAAGATCCGAGTACTTCTTTAGTTGCCTGGGAACCCATATCCAAAGCATATTCCCGGAGAAATAGGGATGGTGATAGGCTGTTTCTGCAGCTCTTCTCTGATTATGGGCCACATCTCATCGCTGCGGTGTGTAAAAAAAATTTATAGGGAAAAAAAGTTATAAATTTCTACTACAAGGATGGGTACTCAAAAGAAGGAAAAGCAGAGAAGAGTCAGAGAAGGAGACACTAGAGATGGTAACCTTCGTGTCAAGGGAGAGAACTTCTACCGTGATGCGAAGAAAGTCAAGCATTTGCAGATGTACAAGACCGGTAGGGCTGTTCGTAACGCCAAAGGTGAAATCATCAGGGCAGCAGCATTGCAAGGAACCGATGTTCCAAATGCCAGGGTTGATCCCAACAGAAAGTGGTTTGGAAACACCAGAGTCATTTCCCAAGATGCTTTGAGTCATTTCAGACAAGCAATGGGGGAGAAGAAGAGTGATACATACCAAGTTTTGTTGAGAAGAAACAAGTTGCCAATGTCATTGTTGGACGAGAAGGACCAAACTGAATCTCCCAACGCCAACATTTTGGAAACCGAATCTTTTGCGCTGGCATTTGGTCCAAAGCAACAGCGTAAGAGACCTCGTGTCGTTGCTTCCAACTTGGAGGAATTGGCACAGGTTACCAACGACGATGGGCAGAAGTTTGACGAGAAGATCGAGTTGGATGCCACCTTGGGTTTGATGGGTGGCTCCTTCTTGGACAAGGATGACTTTACCCAAGAAGCCAAGGAAGCCATTTTCAACAAGGGTCAATCCAAGAGAATTTGGAACGAATTGTACAAGGTGATTGACTCGTCCGACGTGGTTATCCACGTGTTGGACGCCAGAGACCCCCTCGGAACAAGATGTGAATCTGTCCAGAAATATATCAAAGACGAATGTCCACACAAGCACTTGATTTATGTTTTGAACAAGTGTGACTTAGTGCCCACATGGGTTGCCGTATGTATACTAACTTTTAGGAATCTGTTTGTTTGGGAGAACAACAACTACACACCAAAGCTTTTTGTCAGGATGATATGACATTTTTTAATTCTTTAAAAATCTCATCACCATATCGTCTGTTACCGCCTTGGAAGAATAATTCTGCTCGCCCGTGTTCCTGGAGTCCCGTCTTGGGATTCCAGATTGTCAACCGTTTTGGTTGGTGATTTGTTCACACCTGAGTCGATAGTTTTTATTGACTCGTCCAGAGCAGATTCGGAATCTTTTTGAGTTGAAACTAGTCAAGCTTTTTGCTTTGCCCGTGATTAGTTTCGTAGTATAGAAGCCGACATGCAATTCTCCTCCCCCAAACATTCATATTTCCAGTTGAATATCTCTCAATTTCTTTGAAAACCATACTAACATAACAACAGGCTGCATGGGTCAAGCATTTGTCTAAGGATTACCCAACATTAGCATTTCATGCGTCCATTACCAACTCGTTTGGTAAGGGTTCGTTGATTCAATTATTGAGACAATTTTCTACTTTGCATACAGACAGAAAGCAAATTTCTGTTGGTTTTATTGGATACCCTAACACTGGTAAGTCTTCCATCATCAACACTTTACGTAAGAAGAAGGTTTGTACTGTTGCCCCAATTCCTGGTGAAACCAAGGTTTGGCAATATATCACCTTGATGAAGCGTATCTTTTTGATTGACTGTCCAGGTATTGTGCCTCCTTCTTCCAAGGATACTGAGTCTGATATCTTGTTCAGAGGTGTTGTGAGAGTGGAGCATGTTTCTCACCCAGAACAGTACATTTCTGACATGATGAGAAAGGTGGAACGTAAGCATTTAGAAAGAACATATGAGATCAGAGGTTGGGCCAAGTTTGAAGAAGACCCTTCCTTGTTGGAATTGGCCAGTACCGAGTTTATCGAGTTACTTGCTAGAAAGGCCGGTAGATTGCTTAAGGGTGGTGAGCCAGATGAGTCTGGTGTTGCCAAGCAGGTTCTCAATGACTTCAACAGAGGTAAGATTCCATGGTTCACCGCTCCTCCTAAGGACGAAGAGGTCAGAACTGGTGAAGACAAGAAGGCTGAATACAAGAGAAAGAGAGCAGAGAGAGATGAGAAAAAGGCCAAGAGAGCTAAGATTGAACAACAAGAGGAAGAGGAAGAAGAGGAAGAAGAAGAAGAAGCTCAAGTTGCTTCTGGTGAGGAACAAGCTTGATCTGGTTGGTCTGATGCTTGTCTTGTCTGGTCAAGCTTTTGGTTAGCTGGTGAGGTCAATGTTTGAATAGTTGTAGTATTATTTTCATTTCGTTAGGCACGCTGATTGTTTATAATAGAGTAATGTATATTATTGGGATCCTAGTAGTGGTACACAATATCTAAAATACAAACAAAGAAACATAGAAGTCATTATATTGGTCTGCCGAAAATGACATTGCCAGATTTAGCGTTTGCAGCTGGAGTTGGGGGAGCATAGCCGTTCGGTTGGTCGGCGTTCGACAAGCTTCCTAAACCCCAAATCAAACCCTTGAATCTGTTGAGGAGACCAAAATCAAATGCAGATTGTCTCAACAACTCCTTGAAACATTCCATTGCCAAGTATGAATGCAAGCTCAGGGTCATTTGCTGTTGATGGTGATATTGCAGTGCAAAGTGTTGACGGATTGCTGGTGAGATGGGTAACAAGTGTAATTCCTCAGCCAAGTATTCAATCAGAGGTTTGTTGTTGGAACTCTTTGCGTCTGCAGGGTCTTGGCCCTTGTTGAGCAATTGAATGCCAATGTACTTCAAATCAAAAAAGTTTGGGAAATACTTTGAACACCACCAGTAAAAGTCTGCTTCGTCTGCTGGGAGGGAGTCGTTCATGAGCAAGCTGATGAAGAAACCCAAGTCGTACCCGGCATGGTAACTGATCCAGCTGATGGAAGGATCCAAAAGGAAACCACTTTCAATCATCAACTCTGAGAATTGAAAGTGGGGGATCCCTTGTGTCATGTGTAATTGGAAGTTGATTTGGGAGGTCTGAGCCAACATATTTAAGTGCTCTTCATTGTACATTTCTTTGGTCAAGTCATACAAAAAGTTGAATTGCCAGATGATGCTGGTGCTGATCTCGTTATTCTTGATCTTTGTCACGCAGAAACTGAGTTGAATGATGTTCAACAAGTCTGAGTTTGATCTTAATGTTTGGAAATGGTAATCGCTCGAAGACTTGAAGGAGCCCACAGGACGTGCAACAATCCCTGGGATCTCTTGGTGCATAGCAATGAAGATTTTCGATGTTTTATCGTTGATAAACGTTCTCAAAGTATGAAACTCTTGCTCTAAATTATGAGACCACACTTCTTTAAGTATTGGCACTTGTTGTGAAGGCATGAGGAGCTGGCTATTCACTTGTGACACATGAGGCCCCAGCTGGTTCTGCAACTGCTGGAATTGCATTCTTTGCTGCTGTTGTTGTTGTTGCTGTTGCTGCTGCTGTTGCTGCTGTTGCTGCTGTAATTGCATTTGTAGTTGTATGACAGAATTGACATTTTGACCCCCAGGAGGTCCAACTGGAAGTGACTGGCCGTTGTTGCCATTCAACACAGACACAAGCGGGTTGGATTGTTGTGGTCCGCCCGCAGCGTTGGCAAGCCCTTGCTGGTTTTGCAGTTGGTTATATTGATTCATCAACTGTTGTCTCTGGAGCTGTTGCTGTATTTGAATCTGTGAAATCTGTGGTGACTGGCCAGACGCATTCATTTGCAGACCTGGTTGCTGTTGCAATTGCTGCAGTTGCAAGTACTGAAGGTGCGGGTTTACGTTCATTCTTTCTCGCACTGATTCTTCGTCTCTGCTGGCCGGATGGATGGTGCCTTGGTAGCTTTCTAGATGGTTCGGGTTGTCTCTCTATCTCCTTCTATGTGGCAGAAAAGTTTTCGAATTTTTGTGTTGGGCACGCGAATCCCATATCCCAAAGGCTACGGGCTACTACACCTATCAGCTTCGGATACGAAGGATTGGTAGATGAGTTCCGTCGATATTGGTAGTGAAGAAGGTTCGAAGAGTGTAGCTACGGTGTCCTACTATCGTTTGGTTTCGATAGAGGGGTGTTTTGGTGGTTTGATCTCAGCTACTCTTGATCCAAAAAGGGCTGGCCGCGCTACCAAACGGGGGTCTTGTGAGAGATAGCGGGCTACGGCTGTTACAGTCTCTTCATATATTTTTACTACCTATGGTCTCTAACTTACAACTGATCTCTAAAGTTTGTAGCTTCAGAGCTTTGCAAATAGTTGTGGTCACCGATTCTTCTTGGCTTGAACAAGTGGTGTACCAAGAAGGCAACAGCCAACACCAAGCACAACAAAGCTACAATCAAGTAGATGACCCCCAAACTGACGTTACGACCACCAAACACGTTGTTTGTGGTGATTACCATTGATTTGGATCCACCAAAAATGGACACTGGGTAATGCAATCCTATGGACACTTGGTAGGTTCCACTGGACATTGGAGCCGTGGTGTTTTTACCGTACAACTTGTAGAAGTTGGGCAAACCAGCGGTTCTCATCCAGTTTTGCAAGTGTTCCATCTGGGAAATGTCTGGAATGTTTGTGTCGTTGTAACCGTTTGGATATAAGGCGTCCCAGTTAGGGGGAGGCACAATCTGGCTGGCATTGTATTGGGTCTTTTTGAACTTGTGCTTTCTGTCGGAGGCCCACGAGATGTCCTTCAGGGACAAATGGTAGGTTTCGTTGTTATCGCCATTCTGGGCGTTCAACAACAAGGGACTGGTAAAGGTGTCGTTGAAGAGCGAGTTGGCAATGAGCCCACAAGGATAGATGATTCTCTGTGTGGAGGGGTCCGAGTTGCCTTCAAAGGACCCAGTGTCGTCGTCTCTGTGCAACAATGGCTTGCAGTTGTCGCTCACCTTGTCTGGCGACACGGCCTTGCCCTTCAATTGTTCCAAGTCGTAGGAAATCACATACTTTCTGTGGTTTTGGTAAAAGTTGGTCAACCTGTAGTACAAGTACACAGGGGGCTTGATGTCGTGGGGGACATTGAACTGGATCTGACACACGGTGGACTCGAGGCCACGACGGTGAGACGTGTGGTTGGTCAACCTCCACTGGAACTCGGGATTGACGCTGCTGCCCTTGAAGTGGTAGTTGGTGTACTTGGACGGGATGCTCTTGAACGTATCTGTGGCCAAGTCCTCACACTTGGAGTAGTCCACCGACAATATCTGGGTGTTGTACACCGTGTATATGATGGCAATACCCAATGGTGCAAAGATGATTGCAATCAAGAAAAGTAGAGGAATCACCAGCAGCGGAGTCAAGATAGGCTGCCAGGCCTTCAATCTCTGCTGTCTGAAGGCGGTGTTGGGGGGCTTCCTCGACTTCTTGGTCTGCGGCACGTTGGATTCGTTGAGAATGTCGTCATCGTCATCCTCTGATGCCCTTCTTCTCCGTAGAAAGTTCATCCTGGTGATCTGTTTTTTTTGGGCGGCGCAGCAGTTTTTTTACACGTCTGGTTTCATCTACAAACAGGGTTTCCGAGCCGTTTATACACACAGTGTACACAGTGGACACAGTGGTATCAACTATTAAATGTTTATTCCTCTCCTATATACACTAATCAGATCTTCCTACCTTGGACTTCTTGGAGTTGGAGTTGCCGCCGTTGTTGAACTTTTCAACCTTTGCGTTGGCGGCACGGCCGTTGCCAAACTTTTCCTTGGGTTCCTTGAACTTCTTGAAGCCCTCCTTGTTACCGTTTGCTCCGTAGCCATTTTTGTAGCCGTTGAAGTTCTGGAAGTTGTTGTGCTTTGATTCTCTTGGTTCCAAGGTGAAGGTGACACCGTCGATAACCCCTTCCTTAGCGGCGAGGGCTTTTTCTTGGCCCTCTGCCGACTGGAACTCAACCAAGGCGATCTTGTCAATCTTCTGGAACACCTTGACCTCACCACATTCTCTATTAAGGTACTCGTTGACTTTGTCTGAGTCCAATTGCCCAACACCACGGACGTAGATTGGGTAAAAGCCGTCACCCTTTGGCTTGGAGGCCGACTTGGCTGGGGCAGCGGTCTTCTTGACTGGTTTGGCAACAGGCTGCTGCTTTGCGGGGGCAGCTGGCTGCTTCACAGCTGCGGCCTGGGCCAAGGCGGCCCAAGAAATGGCGCCTCCGGCAGCAGCCTCCTCGGCGGCAGCCTTGTCCTGCTTGGATTCAGATGCTTTTTTATCGGATGGTTGCTCAGAAGCAGTTTCGGATGGCTTGTCGCCGTGCTTTTCGGACTTTTCTGGCTTTTCAGACTTTTCTTCCTTGGATTTGGCCGTCTTTGGTTCAGCAGGAGCTGGTGCAGAGGATGCTTGTGCGACGGTTGGTTGTGCAGCGGCTGCTGGAGTGGCGGCGGCTACTGGGGTGGTGGCTGCTGGAGTGGTAGCTGCGGGAGCTGCTGCAGCTGGGGTAGCAGCAGGAGCTGGGGCGCTGGTAGGAGCTTTGGTGGTTGCCTTTGGAGTGGCGCTGTGGGAAGCCTCTGGTTCAGGCACCTCGTCGGCGCCTGGAGCAGCAACCTCGGCGTCAGCGGCACCCACAGCGGCAGTTTCCTCGGCGGTGGTGGAGGCGACTTGCTGAGGAGAAGCAGTCGAGACTTGTTTGCTTTGAGAAGTGACTTCCTCGTAGGTGATGAATCTCAAAACATCGTTGGCAACGTCAAAGGTGTTGTCCTTCTTGCCAGGAGTCAAGATGAAGGTCTGGGTGAACTGGTAGTAGGAGGAGTCGTTTCTGGCCCACTCACCAAACACACAGATCAAGATGTTCTTCTGCAAAGACACCTCGAAGGTGGCGGAGGTGATGACGATTCTGTTGTTGGTGGACTTCAAGTCATCCTGCGCAAAGCGGGACTTGATGGCGTCTGTGCCTTGGGCTTGGTGCACCACTTTTTCGGCGTCTTTGGCTGGAAACTGCCCGTGGCTGATCGATGCATTCAGCTGGTAAATACGATAGATGCTATCTATGTTCTTGTTGTAGAAATCATAGTATGACGTGATAAAGTACCAGCCAATCGAGGCAGCACGTTCGTTGGACAACTCGGCGCTGGCGGCCCCGGAGGCGGCGGCTGGTGTGCTGGCTTTGGGGGTGGCGGATTGCGTGGTCCCTGCTTGAGATTGTTGAGTAGGTTGAGCGGTCGTCATAGCCCGAAAATGACTTATTATGCTCTAACGTCTATACAGTTTCTATAGTCTATATCTTTTTTTTTGGGTTGCGTTGCCCAGTTTTTTTCTTTACATTGTGATGAAAAGTTGGCGTGTGTGCAGGCCCCACTATTGATCTAGAGGATTCTACGAGATTCACCAGACGGGATCGGTAGCGGCTAGAGATACAGCGTACGAAAAACATCGGCTTCCTTGTATTAGTATTCAAGCGGATCGGATCCATTGAGCTACTTAGACATACCAAGCAAAACACACAGCGTGTGGGGAGGGGCGGGCTCTGTGCAGGTCTCTCTCCACCCTCTTGTCTCACTCGTTCTCTTTGTTCAATCTGTGTTAACTATGAGGCCCTGGAAAAGGACTCACTCTATTATGATTGGCATTCCTTCAACAACTCTTCCAAGATTTTGTTCTCCAAGTCGCTCTTATTACTGACGCCGTTGAAGCTCTTGATGCCCATTCTTCTCAAAACCTCGATGGTCTTGTCTCTTGGGAAACCCATGTTTTCAAACTGGGTGACAACGGAATCATCAATGCCATACAATGCAGAGTCACTGACCTCGTCCTTGGAATCGTCAGTAGCGTAAATCTTGGTCCAGTAGGCGGCGGTGTCGTTGAATCCAGCTATGTCAGATATGTAATGCTTTGCAACCTCGGCGTCCTGGGGGTCGTTGGGCTCGGGGGACTGCAACAAGGATTGTAGGGAGATTAACGAGGACTTCAAGGTCAAGATGGGCGTCCACGCGTCCTTCAAGATGTCAAGGCAGATGGCCCCGGTGACAGACGAGATGTTGGGATGATAGATCTTGGTGGCAAACTTCATGATGGGTGGCTTGAAGGGGTATTCGTTGGGAATCGTGATATCTACTTGGAAAACACCACCTTCGTAAGGCGTTCCCGGTGGTCCCTTGAAGAACCCCGTCAACCGGGTCAAATCGTTCTCGTTATTCAATTTCAACGCAACCCCCGACTGGGAGTCTTGACGGCACTCTTCCAATTCCTTTGCTATTCTCTTAACACGGGACATTTGATCTTGTTTCGTATACCTAAACCTAGTTTAAACTTTTTTTTTGTCCAGGATCCTTTGGAGGTCTGTTACGCATTCCTCCAAAGGTGACACATTACACAGAGAGCCGTCAGCCGAGACATCGGCCAAGTTGAGGAACAAAGTACCATGCCCGCCTTGGGCCCTGCCGCAGCCGCTGCCGTCAAATATCGTCGGTTAACTTATCGGATCTAGCGCTATCCGTTGATACGAGAGCTAACGCAAAGGATTACTACAGATTTGTAATAGTGACTCATTAATTCATTAGATAAACACTAGTCAATGCAAAAGGCACATGCTTTTTATAGTGTTCAGCTTTAGGCTGCTATGGAAGGATCGTTCTTAACGTTCCCAGATAAAGCTTCGAAAATGCTTTTAAACTCGGGAGCTGCGTCCTTGACAAATGCCAAGTCAAAGAACTTGTGCTCTGGGTTTCTAATCAATTCAATAAATACAACAGTAAGACCCCATGGGTGTGGCTTGTTGACAATGGTTCTCTCCAACAACACACGAGTGATCAATTCCTGGACCTCGACGTGCAAGTTGCCGCTTGCTGTCCAGATGCTCTCCGTATCGAAGAAGTACAAGAGAGTGTTGATGAACCAGCTGGTGTGGCTGTTAGGGTAGCGCAACTGGTTGGCCATGGCGTTGAGCAATTGGAATCTGAGCTCCAACGTGCCGTGGTTCATCAAGTCCACCAAGAGTGACACCTGGGAGGACTTGGTGTTAAGGCCACGCCCGTTGTTGGGGATCCCGTCGGCCACAGCAGAAATACCAACGTGCAACACCAAGGCGTTGATCAACTTGACGTTGTAGTGCAAAACCTCAGTGCCGGCAAACCCTTGTGCTTCCCTTGGTTGGTTCAACTTGATTCCAGAGTAGATGGATCTCATCAACGCTGGAGCAGGGATTCTCAAAAAGTTTTCAACTGGCTTCTTCAAGCCAACCTTGACCAAGTCCTCGACAGGTTGGTAGGCCAACTTGGGGTTCTCTGTGGCTTCGTTCAATTGGCTGATCTTGAAGTCTTCCGCGTATGGATCAGTCACTTCAACCTGCTTTGGGATAGCTGACAATACAATGTTCTTCAATTGAACGTAGCTGGCTGGAATGGCCGAGATCAATTGATAGTGACATTGAACCAAAAACTCGGGGTAGTCATGGTGCAAACCAACAAAGATACGGTTGATGGCGCGGAAAATCACATTGATCACATCGTTGTGAACATTCTTGGAGTAGGTGGATTGGAAACTGAGAATGGCAGAAAGAAGCTTGACAACTGCTTCATACCCTTGGTTTTCAGGTAATTCCAAAAGCTGTGGCAACAACAAACGGTGACTCATCAACGTAATCCAGGCAAATGTGAAGCCTGGGTATACAATTGGTTGCAAGGCATTAAGAACATCAGCCATAAACTGATAGAACTGAGAATCTAAATCCGCAGTAGCCTTTTCGTCGTAAATCAGGGCATCGGCCCATGATGCCAACAATGACGAGAAGAATCTAAAGTACGCACGTTCATTCCATTGCTTGGCAGCTTCGTGGTCGTTGCTCAAGGACAAAATGACAATACTGATAATCTTCTTCAAGTAATCCAATCCCTCATTCTTGTCAGCAAATTTCAAGACAATGTTAACAATCAACATGGCCAAAGCATCAACAGCCAAGTATGTTTCATGTTGAGTTCTGGTTCTCAACTCGTGCTCGGTGCTGAATGCAGTGACTGAAATTTGAATAGCTGCCTTGAAAAAGGTGCTAAAGTACTCTGGGTTTGTCAAAATTTCAACGTCAAGCAAGTTGTTGATAAATTGAGTTTGCAATTCTTCAGTCTTTTCACCGTGGGTAACGAGTTTCACCCATTCAGAAAATATGTAACCCATTTGGTAGTATAATTGGTTACCCTTAACACCAGTCTTTGCCAACAATTCAAATAACTGGTCGCGGACAGCCTTTGCATCATTATGTTCTTCAGAACCATCTCCAGTATATTTAGCAAGAGCTTCTAAAGTCAATCCAAATTCACTTCTAAGAGCAATTGGACGCAACTCCTCGGAACTGAAGATGTTAATAAGCAAGCTGGCGGCAAACTTGACAACGACTGTGTTCTGTGATTCACTGATAAGCTTACTCAATGAACCATCCAACTTGATTGGTTGGATCAATTGAACCTTCAACAACGAGAAAATCACTGGCATGTTGAACTTACGCTGGTCTGACGATTGAACAAGCCACCAGGTGACGTCCTTGGCTGTTGAAGGTGAAAATTCACACAACTTGTCCAAGATAACAACATAAATTTCATTGCTCATTGGGTTTTCATTGTTTTGAGTGAATAAGCAATTAACTGCGTATTGAGCTGCCTTCAACAACAATTCTGGGAACTTGAGGGCATTGCTTTGGGCAATAGCCAAAGCTTGGCTCAAGACGGTAGTAATTGGATGGGATTGGTCCAAGTTAGTCAACTTAGTTTCAGAAACTTCAGACAATAAAGTGATTGCCTTTTCACAGTGTTGAGTGAATGCAGTGAAAAGTTGTTCAAAAGAAACAACCTCTTCAGGAACAATCAACGAAACTGCCTTATTGTCGGGTTGAACAGGTGCAGCAGGTGGCTCGTTTCTAGGTGCTGGAGAGTTGGAACCAAAAGATTCATAAATTCTGAGTTGCTGTTGACTGAGACCGTTAGCACTCAATCCAAGTGGTTCAGGAAGGTTTAATGCATACTCTGAAGCACCTTCTTCAATGTATCTATCACTAGTATTTTGTTCACGCTTACGAACATACTGTGACATCTTTTCGTCAATCAATTCGCTGATATTGTCAACGGCAATTCTATCAACAATATCCACACATAATTGCACGTTAGCTTGAACTGCACTGCTCAACTCAGCTAGTGGCGCTTCAATTGGGTTACCATTCAAAATTTGCAACATGGTAGCTTCAATTGTTTCAGCTAGAAGCTTACGTCCACTTGAAGCAACCATGATACGACTCAACTGTTGTGCCATATTTTGGTAGTTCTTGCGGAACTTAATAGGATCTTTCTCAGTAGCAAAATCCTTTTTGATGAGTGCTTCGGTGGTAGTCAAAACCGCCTCGGAGACACGAGTCAAAATTGGAATTGCACACTCACGAACTGATCTGGCCAAGGATGCTTGGAATGCCCTTCTCAAGTTTGCATTTTGAGTGAATATACTATTACCATTCAAATTGCTGAATGAGGTATCCAAAGTTTGCTCACCGCCGCCCATTTGTTGTGGTTGTGGAACAATAATAGGTTGACCGTGAACAAGCGATTCAGAACCTTGCACAATAGATGGGTCTTGGAGTGGAAGGGCAGTTGGTCTGGCTTCGATTGGTTCAGCGGATTCCAAAGCTAATCCTGCCAAATCGTTAGCCAAAGTGACAGTTTCTGGGTGAATACCAAACATGGCTGCTAATGCCACAGGGCTAGGGTCGTGACTTCTAATCAATGACAGTGGTTCAACTTCTTTGACCTTCAATTTGAAAGCCCCTAACAAGACTTCAATTTCAAACTTCAATGTAAGGTTCAAATCTGCGCATTCATAAAGTTCACACAAGACCTTGATGATACCAAGTACCCATGGATTTGGTGGTCTGAACACCTTGGAGTTCTTTGCTTGATCTAAGATTTTGCAGACAAATGGAATAATTAAGGCCAAGGATTTAAAATCAAAAGCTTCAACAAGCAAAAACTTTAAAGCAATTTGGTCTCTTCTCAATGGTCTGTCATTTGCCAATGTAATCTTACCCAACCAGGAACCCAAGTTCTTCAAGTGATTCTTTTCATTGCTTGAATCTTTAAAGTTTCTGATGATGTGTTCGACTTCCTTCAAAGACACGTTCAAAACGTATTCAAAGAAGATTTGATTGTCAAAAAGCTTGACCATACTTCCATAAAGGTCGTGGTTATTTGGTTCAATCTTAGCTCTCTCAGCAACCAAATAATTAGCAAACCACGCAAAGTATTCTTCAGTCAACAAGTCCTTGATTTCATTGATCTTCATTTTTTCTTCAGTCATGTTGTTGACCAAGAATAATAACTTGTCAGAAACTGCTTCAGGAGGTTCGGTTTGTTTAACAAAACCAACAGCCCTGTCATTAATGGTAATCGATTGGTACTTTTGACCAGCATCTTGCGATGGTGGAGGGGCTGGTGCAGCACAAGGAATACCATTAGCAGCATCTTGAACAATTTGGAACATTTTTGCATGTGAAGACAATGAGCGGCATTCCAACAAATGCTTACAGTACAGTGGGTACTCGTGCAATCTGGACTTGAAGTTGTACAACGACTGGACTGCAAACTTAAACAAAGGAGAATCCTGTGGCTGATTACATGATTCCCAAATAAAGTTCAATGCGACAGTCAAAGTGGTACCTTGAATCAAGTCTTTTTCCAACAAAGCACCAAATAATAAGGAAGTTGATGCTAAGGCAGATAATGGATACTCTGCAAAGAACCTATACTCATCAAGGAGCGAGTGAATCATACAAGCAAAGACGTCTTGTTTGTGAGGATCATCGCTGCTTTTCATGTTGATGAGCATGTCCACGATTTCCTTGATTTCCACTTCCTTGTTGTACATCTTTGAGTAGTAGGCCTTCATCTCAGTTTCAACATTTGTTGCAAAAAAGTTTGACTGTTCAGCGTTGGCTAAAATGGCCTCGTCATGTCCATTACCAAAGTTGATCAATCTTGGATAAGTAGTCAACAACAATAATTGAAGGTTTTGTAACTTGTCTGAATCAACCAAGCCCTTGCTTGACTTGATTGTCTCCAATAAGTAATAGACATCAGCCAACTTCAAAATTCTAAAATGAGCAGTTGGAGGTTGTTGACTCTTTTCGAAATCCTTCTGAGCACGTTCATCCAACACCTCAACCAAAGCGTTGTAGATATCAGCCTTGAATTCCTTAATCTTATCTTCAAGCACCAGCTTGTAGTCGTAGCCGTGGAGCGAAGATTCAATAAGGAATTTGACATAAAATTTGAAGTTGACGTTCCACAAATGAGACAAGAGATCGTCAACTAAGCCAACCTTTGAAGCGTAGAACAAGATTTTGTTAATGCACTCAATGGATTGTCTATTAGTGTAGTAGTCAGACAACTTGTCAATGGCCAATTGAACATCCAATTCCTTAAATGATTTAAGGACTTTTGGAAGTGAAGGACTGTCATTGTCCATCAATAATGCAAACAAAGTGTCGATTAAGTCGGTAATGAATTGGGTCTTTTCAGGAACTGTCAAGGCTGCAGCAATTAAATATTCAGGGAAAACTCTGTAATCATGTTCAAAAACTTGATTCAAGTAAGCATTTAATTTTTGATCTTGTTCACCACCTGGTTGCAGCTGTTGAATTTTGGTCAATACTTGCAATTGCAATTTACCAACATTAACAAACTTCAAAATATTTCTTCTGGGTTGAGGTTGTCCAGGTGGAGGGGTAACTTGAGCTGCTTCATCTTCAAAGCAAAGGGTCAAGTTCTTCAGTGCACAAATGTCGTAACCACCTTGCAGTGGATCCATTGATTGCAAGATGTATAACAAGGTTTTGTTAAACCACCACTCATAGTTTAAAAATATATCTATAATACCTTGTTTGAAGTCAAGGGAGGAGAAGAATTGAGTGATGCTACCAATTGTTGGTTGGATGTTTCTTTGGGCCGAGTCAAACAAGTTTTCATGAACATGTGAGAAGACCAGGTACCAGTTGATAGTAAATTTGGACTGATCTTCTATGAAACGAAAGCAAGCTTGAAGTTGGGCACCCTTAGCATTTGCTTCTGGTAAGTTGGTAGCAAACGTTAAACCATTGGACAAACCTTGAGAAGTTGGAATCAAGATTTCTGACAAAATAAGAGCAATGCTTTGATCTATTTCGTTTGGTTTGATTTGAAGAAGAGATGGCAACAACTTTTCTGGCAATAAGTTTTCAGGGCCAATTTCCATTAATAATTCTTTGAAAGACATGTTGAGTATGTTGCGGAAAAAGCGGTTAATTGGTTCGATGTTAGATTCAAAAGCTTTTAATGAGCTGAGGGTAAGTAATTTCTGAACAAATGGGAAGAATGGAGTGTTTAAGATAAAATCTAAAAGTAAATCCCAGTTATAATTCTTTGGAAATTGACGGTTTTTGATGTGGTTAAGTAATAAGAAGGAGTTTTGATAAATAAAGTCCTTGACGATATCACTGTATGAATGAAACTTGATGAGGAGGATAAATGATAAGATAATATCACAGCCAAACTTTGTAACAAAAACGATACTATTAAAATAAGGATCTTCTTTGACGGTTTCGTTAAAAAACTTGCTTAATGGTTCAAAAATAACTTCGAGTTGGTTGAGGTCTTTAGCGATCGCGTCTAACTCTAACTTAAGTAATGCTTCAACAAGTGTTAATTTTGGAGGAGTTTGGGATTCCTTGTCTGGACCTTCAAATTTGGAGAAAGAAACGTAAGTAAGAAGCTTGTTGAAGTAATTGATAAGAACAGTTGGGTTGTGTTTCTGCTTATCTAATATAAATCTAATTTGCTTGGAGTTGGAATCAAAATTATCTAAATCTAAGCTTGTGACTAAAATGGATAATTGATTGATGTAAACTTTTGTTAATTCTGGATCCTCAGTCTTTGATTTTGCTTGTTTAACAGCACTGGTGGATTTGGTCTTTGGTTCTTTAGGTTCTTCTTCTAGTCTGCCCTCTGGGCTATTTACCGTTAATGAAGACACGGTTTAAGTTTATAATGCGGTTGTTTGTAGTAATTATAGTTGATCTTGTTAAAAGATATTAATACATCAAGAAACAAGAAGATAATACCAGCAAAAAACCCTTCTCAGTGTGCAATTGTGTTGACAGGTGAAGTTTTTGATCGGAAACTTTTAATGGAATAATCGATCAATTCAAAGTTGTACACTCTAGATTAAACGTGCGTGTACTGGCAATTGGCAATTAATGTATATACTGTGGGTTCAATAGATCTAGTCAGTAGTCTATTGAGGATGTAATTGCAATTGATTTGTATGAAATGCTGTCTATAATGTAGAGCAAAATAATTGGCCACCAAAAATTTTTTTGTCCTGGCTGGTCGAGGATCGCGGAGTATTTACCCGGACACTCTAATATGGGTAGTTGCAACCTTCTCTTTACTACGTGACGATTCACGACAGCCTGAACAATTCTCCTAGAGCATGTACGTGTATTCTATTGTAATCACTGAAGACTCAGAAATTCGCTGATTATACGCGTTAAATTGGGGTTTCTTTGAGAGTTATGTGTGGAAAGACTCTAACGGTATGGGGGTGCTTAAAAATTGAAGATTGTCGAGAAACAGCAATACTAGATATGTCAACAATACGAGAAGAAGATCCAGTTTACGAGATACGGCTTACAGTTAATCTTAAGAAACTAGTATAAAATCCTTCATTCAATACGTAACCTGAAAAATGCCAACAAAATAAATACAAACTTTTTACAACTTTAAACGTCAATCACCTTTGCGATTTCTGCCTTCAACACTCTCGAATCTTCATCTTCTCCTAATAAGCACCAGGCCTTCATTAACAAAGCCTTCATGCTTTCCTTTTCAACATCTGCATCTTCCTCCTGGAAGCTTTCCAATCTCTTCTTTTCGTAGAGTTCAGGAGCTGGAGGAGAAGCAGAAGCCCTACCTGAAAGGTAAGGGAATTTTAAGTAATCAGAGAAAGTAGATTTGGAGTTGTTTTCTTGCAGACTTGTTTCACTGATGTCAGAGTAGATGGAATCCAACTCTGAGGTGGTGACACGCTTTTGACTTGAGAAGACAGACACACTCGATCTGTTTGGATGGCCAATGACCGAGCTATCAGATCTGTATCTAAAAGTCAGAGATGCAGAAGACACGGGGACCGGAGGAGCGGTGATTTCTTCGCCGCAGCTTGCAACGTCAGAAGACAGATCGGAAGTGAATTGTTGTAAGGATGGAAGAATGGAAAAGTTTTTAATTTTGTCAACCAAGCTTGGTACGTGAGTGTGGCCCTTAATTGATTCTGGAGACTCGGAGTCGACATCCACCTCCAAGTTGGCAAAGATGGTCTCTTCCCAACTCAACAAGAGGTCACCAAAGAACAAGTCAAGGTCATTTATCACGTTACCCCACTTGGATTCATTTAACATGTGTTGGTAGATGACTTCTTCGTCACCCTTATTCAAACTCATCAAGATAGGCTTGTTAATCACCAATAAACCCAAGGATATTTTGAACAAACCCATTTTCCAACCTTGAAGTATGCAAAAGTCCATTATTCTATTCACAATAGATAAATCTGGAGTATGAGACGAGATGAAAGACAACCACCATTGGTACAAGAAGGCTTGTAATTCGACAAACGACGTCAAATGTGTGTACAAGTCTTTGTCGACGGCCTTCAAGAGTTCCAAGAACTCGTCGTGCCATTGTTGCAAGGTGCAAGACATTGACGAGGCGGTGAAAATGTCTCTCAATTCGTATTCGGATTCCATAATCGAAATCAAGCAGTGGAAGGTTAACTCAGAGTTGTCGTGGAAGTGGTAGTACAATACCCCAACCAAAAACAATAAACCTTGACAATAGCCCAATTCGACGTCGTAGTTTGCGTAAACATTCAAGATGGTGGATAAGTTTGAGATTGTGGTGTCATTCTTGAAGAATTCCACCATGGGAAAGGTTCTGTTCAAGTCCTTGCTGATTTGCTGGGAGATTTCCGAGTTGTATGAGTGTTGGAAGTTGTTGAAGACCAAAAAGGAGGTTTGGGGGATCTTGTTTGCATTGAGCAAAAACAACTTTTGCCACACAAGAGACCTGATTTGGTTGGGGATGCCTTGCTTCAAACATAAGAATTCTGTGTAGTTTGGCAAGGAATTTATGGTTCTGGTGGGGTTGTTTATGAGGGAGAGCCAGTAGGACTTTTCCAACTTGGACACCACGCTCGACTTGTTTCTCACATATGCCTTACAGCAGGACTGGTATATCGAAACGTCCTGGAGCCCTCTGCCGCACTTGGCGCATGTGGTGAACTCGTCCTTGGCAAAGTCGTACGCCCTGAACAACAGGTCAAAGTCGTACTCTGTGAAATCGGTGGTGCCCTCGTTATCCTCTTCGTAGTAGGCGGCTCTGGCGCACTCAATCTTCAAGGCAAGGTTCTGTAGCAAGATACGGTTGCTGCTACCGATGCTTATCAGTCTGAGCGATTCCTCAAACTCAAGAAGCGATTCGTAATCAATGTTCATGGTGGGAATTTTTAAGGAGTGGAGGTGAAGTTGGATCGGAATATTTGATATATATTATGCAAGTAATTTGCAACAAAAGGAATGTATGGTAGTTAGGAACGGGGAGAAAATATCGAGACGGAGCCTCTAAAGGAATGAACGGTAGTTGGTCACTATTCTGTCAAAGCTGCTTGCAAGTGTGAGAAATACTTTATTGGGTATTAATCTAATTTTTTTTTATGATCCTGTTGTTCTTTTATGACTTGTTATAGGAATTTGCGATTTGAGAATTTGCTTGTTTGGGTAACGCTTTTTGTGTGTCGTGCCCGTCTGTTTGTGTTATGAGTGCTCCCCCTTTTGGGTTTCCACGCACTGTGACGCATCTGGATCTTACGATAGGCAGGCCCACTTGAAACATGCCAAATGTATCAGAATAGGCAGCGGCTCGGAGGGTTACCGTTGGGCATGAAATGCCGGCAGGGACGTAGAGGGAGCTCTTGTGTAGTTGGCTAGTGTGCCAGTCACTCCAGTGCCGTCGTCGCTACACCACTGTTGTTTTTTTTGTCTGACCGTCAATAATTTCATCCCTTCCATGCCTCATGTACTTGGTCTCCCAACCGCAACTTTACTGGGAGAGGACGGAAAAAATCCGGGTAAGCCTACATTTCCTCACGATCGTGTTTTGTGTGTGCTTGCATTTTAATGGGGAACAATAGCTGCAGAATGTAGCGACAAACACCAGAGGACCCACAAAAACGGTCTATGTTGCTGGTTACTACCCAAGAGATAATGGAGGACAAGCCATCCGTGGCTCCTTGACAAGGAAGGTGTCACACCCAGCGTTCGTGTCTGGCGCCGCTGCACGATTGTTCACGAGGCTCACTCACATCCCCCCTTGGCGTATCTGGATTGCAAGGCAATAACACTGGGGGTGATTTGTGGGTTCATATGTGCATTTGTTTGTTTTGCAATCCGTTTTCCGTAACCCCAGGAATAGCGGTGGGTCGAGTCACGTGAGCTCGGTTTTTCATTGAGAGCTGGAATGGAAATGTAAGAGAAGTATATGGGAGATGTTTCAGGTGGCTAGAGATCGAGTTTTGACCGTTTCATATTGGTGGTATTTTTAGAATAGGGTTTTGTTGATGAGCTTGATGAGTCCACAGAGGTTGGTGATGGTCTTCCGTGGGCATTGGCTCAGCGAGCAGGCATCTCAGCCCTCGGGTAATTCTCTGGCAAATGTAAATATTACACATTTTGACGGAAATACTTTAGGCTAATAAGCTTCACATTTTTTGGGTAGATGATCCGTCGTCTATGTACAACGAGCTTCTAACCCATCATGTCAACGGGGTATGCAGACGACGCGACCCCAACCTTAACTATTGTCGGTCTTTGTTGGTGATATAACATTACGGCGAGGGGTGCTTATGTAAGGGTTTCGTGTAGCCTCTTGAAACGGTTGGGTGACGGATTGGGTAAGGGACAGCTTATGTAAGATGTTTGTCATGCGTTACGTAATATCTTTGTAAGCGCCGCTTACATAATCTCGGTGCAAGGTCTGTCTTACATAATCGACTCTCAATATTCTCTCAACCTCATCATGGTTTACTACTTCAAGGCTAAGGCCAAGTCCGATTTGGATGACTTTGCATATGATGATTCTTCCAACGAAGAAAGAATCCTCTACATGGGAAAAGACAAGTTTGAAAACGACCCTCTCATAAAGCACTCCAACCCCAAGAACATATGGTTTCACGTGGATAACTACAGTTCTGCGCACTTGTACTTGCAACTCACAGAGGAAGAGTTGGTGACGTTCAAGCAGTTTGAGACTTTCAGCATCAATGAGGATATATTGGTTCAGATGGCTCAATTAACAAAAGCCAATTCCATTAAGGGAAACAAGGTTAACAACATCACCGTGATATATACGCCGGTGGAGAACTTGATTACAGATGGGTCCATGGATGTTGGGACAGTCACATTCAAGAACCCCAAGAAAGTCAAGAGAATCAACGTTACCAAACGTGACAACCAAATCATCAAGAAGCTCGAAAAGACAAAGACAGAAGTGGATATTGAAGAGTTCAAGAAAACACAGGCCGAGTTGGTCAACACCATCGCCAACAAGAGACGTGCCCATGAGCGCGAGAGAACCGAGTTGGAGAAGCTGTACGCAGCCCAAAAGGAGTTCAGCAAGGACCCTTACGCCAACTTGTTCACGGAAGACAACATGAAGGCCAGCTCCAACGAAATGAGAAGCGAGAATTGGGTCGAGGAAGAGTTCTGGTGAGGCCCAACCTCTGTCTGTCACCTACAGTCTATTAGATATTTCATTCATTTTCATCCTGTATTGTACTACTAGCAGTATTTAAGCTTCCATGTTGACTGGGAACTTACCAGATGATCTTTGGTCATCCCACTTTTCAACCCAGTCAACTGGGCACAAGGAAGTGAAGGTCTTGAAGAAGATCTTGCATGGTTCAAAGTCTTCACCTTTAACAGAAACACACTTGTGGTAGTCAATGTAAGATTGAGCACAGTGCTTACTTTGGTTTTGATTAGGGAATCTGGCGTCGAATTGTGGAGTCTCGAACTTGAAGGTTTCTGCGTCAATGGCCATCTTGTCTATGAATAATGAATACTTTTGAGGTTATAGATGTCTCGTTAAATAAATATTTTCGGTATCGTAAGATTCCCAGTTTTTTTTGCTCGCTGCTTCTTTACTCATTTTTCATTGGTAGAAAGTCACGTGTTGTATGGTCACGACTCTCCCTCCCGCTCCAGCTCTCGTGGTGGGTGGGTGTACTTTATGGTAATTTATCATATAAATTGCCTAACTCTATAAACTAATCCTTGTTTTGTATTGTGGGCTAACCTTGTATTGTCCAGCCATTCCCTAGCAGCACTTCTTCCTTTTGTCCTTTGAAAATGAACACATAAAATATGGGGAGGATGTATTCCTTCTGGCCCCGGATCTTTTGCTTCTCTTCTTCATACTGTCCCTGCGTGTACTTGGATGAGTTTGTTATGTCTTCTTCACATGTATGTATATGCTTTGGATTGGAGAAGCGTTGTTTGGTATTTGGGTTTATCAATGACTTTTGCGATACCACCTTATTGCAGTGTACAATCTTGGTTTTGGTCTTGGAGATTTCAAGAACACTCAAGAGCTTGCAGATGGAATTGGATCTACCAACTAACAACAAGTTATGCTGCGGGCCTGTGGTTGTTCCGCTGAAGTGTGTAATCACTTGTTCCACTCTCTTCTTAATCGAATCGTTCTTCAGCACTATGATTCTCTTCTCAATCTTTTTGATGTCATGGTTTCTCTCCAACGATTTCAAGACTTTGGAAATCTGTTCTTCAAAAGAGGCTTTTTCTACTTCCTTAATCTTCTCCTCTTGGCCTCTCTCTAGCTCCTCAACGACTATCTGTTGTGCTTCGTTCGATGAGAGTTCGGACATCTCTCCTGAATAGTAAAAAAAAGAAAAAGAGATTTATTCTTTTCTGCCTCGCAGTATGGAGAAGTATTCAGGAGTCTCTGGCACTACGGGCAGAAGCTTTCCAATGCCACCAACGACCTTCCAATTGCCCTTAGTGAAGACTTTAAACAACTTTAAATCTCAATTTTACTGCTCATTTCTATATCCCAGCTACAAAAGGTTCTCTATTCTATGCTGTGAGTACAATTTCTCTTATCTAGTTTAATATTTGTGGGGCGGTTTAAACTTTGTATGGGCAGGCTTCTCTGCCTGAAGGTCACCATCTACTCTAGTGGTTGTGCTTGGTAGCATTGTATGGTAGGTGGTCTGCATCTTCTTGCTTCCCATCTTGTTGATGAGAGTGGTGCTGGTGTCGTGCTCGCCATACCGACTCCGAGTCTCCATCATTCCATTGACAAATACCGTATCCATTATATGCTGGTGAGATTCTCTGAGCTTCTCAGTAGGAGTATTCTTGGTGTGTTTAGTTGGAATGTGGTAGAAAGTTTTGGGCTTCTTGACGTACTGAACGAGCCCGATCGGTGGGTGCAGCAATTGCTGCAAATTCTGCGTCTCTAAAAATTGTGCACTGTGAAAATGTACTCCATGAGGCTGCAATGGAATCACTGATTCTGAGGGCAATGGCCCGCTCATATACAAGTTTGGGTGCGTTCTCTTAATGGGAGGTGGCATGGGATTGGCAAAGACAGGTGGCGGTGGCGGTGGTTGTTGTGCTGCATCCGGTGCTGCATCAACCTTTGTTGGTGCTGCTGCTTCAGTGTATTCACCTTTTTCTGGCAAGAGCCCCTCGTCCATGTGCAACGCACTAGTAGGAGTATTGGATTCTTTTGCATCTTGAAACTCCTCAGTTTCTTTTGGTTGCTCCTCGGGAAATGTAAGCTTTTCTGTGCCTATCAACAACTTTTTGAGCTGCATTTCAAGTGGCTCGTCAGGAACAGTCTGTATTGCATTGACGTAGAATTTCTGGTACTGTGTAGGTACCTGTGGGATAGGCTTTGGGTGAAAAGGAGGGTAGTTCATCATGTTCAGCTCCGGAGGAATCCCATTTTTTGTGGGGTCCAATTGGATAAACTCGTTGACTGCATTCACCGCCTGGAATAACAAAGACTGCTTCAAGTTGCCGTTGGAGTCTATTCCATCTCTTGCAGATCTTAGCTTGGTGAGAAAGCTAAAGACAGACTCTAAGAATGGGACTTCCTGTTTCATTGCATCAGCAGCAGTAAACAAGGTCATAAAGTAGCTTGTGAGGGAGTTTTCGTAGCCTTGGCTGAAATTGAAAAACTCAACATTGTGTTCAATAAACTGGGGAAGAAATGGTTTGGTTTCCACAAGGTGCTTTCTTCTTCTTGCTTCTTCTATGTCTGCTTTGATAAGCTTGTCTAGGTACACCTTGGGGTTGTCAATCTGCGGACAACCAAAGTTGACGCCAATGCTCAAGACTTCTTTGAATATTCCTTTCAACACAGGTGCCACAGACTTGTCAAGCGCAATGGTTTCAATAATAGGTTCATCAAATACGATGGTGAGAGCGTGAAGACACACCTTTCTCAAGATTCCCCTCCAAACGTACGCAGACAACTTGTGAGGTTTAATCACTTCAAAGCTTTTCGCAGCCATAATCAATTTCTGAAGCTGGTGCTCTTGGTGGGAAGTTGCAATCAACAAACGTGGATCCAGATTCATCAATTGGAAGGAATTTTTTTTGGGATCCACCAGCCTACAGTCAAGCTCCGAGTACATGATTGAAAAATGGTGGTTGGGGAAGAGCTGTTGCACAGTGTTGAAATTGAAAACATAGCCGGTTCCATCAAAGATAATCTTGGTGCTGTCGTCGAGCACATTGTTGAAGAATCTGGGCGACACTAGTAAAAACTCGGCAAACTTGGATCCAAAAAAGACGTAATCAAAGGAACTTCTCTCCTGTTCGTATTTCTTCACCATGGATGAAAGCTCAATTAAGTTTGATAGCGTTCTGTAAGTGGTGAATTGAACACAAGAGTGAACTTCATAGATCTTTCGAACATGTCCCGAACTTTTCTCCGTGTATGGAAGTAAGGTTATTTTCCAGTTTGCTTTGGTCAATATGTAGGCAACTTGTAATAGGATTGGTGAGTCCCCTATAACAAGTACCTCATACATCTCTAGACGCTATTGATTAAAAGTTGCAAAAAAAGTTCGAAATATTGAAAAAAAAAAGAATACAGCGTCAACCAAGTTTACAAACACAGAAACACAGATAAGATGCGCGAGGAGGACCCAGGAAACAGCCATCGGTCGTTTGGTAACGCTCCACCATCAATTTACAATCTCTGTGCCACACTAACGCTTTGTTTTCGTAAACAAATTGACATGTTTTTGATATGTTTCAGATGTTCCGTTTTGCCTTTCCGTATCAGTGATCAACTTCCTGATTCGGATAGTTTGAGTGTGCGCGTGAATCAGATCAAAAATTAAGGAAACAACGAGAGGAAGAAAAAAAAACTGAACGTCTAAAACAAACAACAGGAATATCTATACAAAAAAGAAGGGGGGATGTCACAAAGCATCGATGAGAGGTTGACTCTTGAAGTCACTACGTTGTCGACTAAATTGGTGACTGCTGTTGCCAAGCTGCTGGAATTGGAAGAGCAAATTTTACAATTGAATCGAGAGGTCAGCAGTCAGAGGGCAACAATTGCAAGATTATCACAATATCAGGAATGGTATAAAACAATGATCCCCAAATACAGCAAATTACAAGATGAATTGCGAAAGACGAGAGAAGCGAAAAGAGTTGCAGAGGCACAGAATTCTAAATTGGAGGGGGAGGTTGAAGACTTGACAGCGTCTTTGTTCAACGAGGCCAATGAAATGGTGAGTAATGCTTCGCGTGAGACATTCAATTTCAAGGTGAAGAACAAGAAGTTGTACGAGGAGCTCGATGAAAAGGAAACCATTATTGCTGATTTACAGGAACAGCTTCGGTCATTGAAAGATTTATTCATCAAGATTGAAGACCAGCAGAAGTACACCACTTCGTCGGTTGTCGCAACTCCCAAAACAGAAAACATTCATGACTTCCAAGATGCCATGGAGTCTATTGCAGGGGGACCAGAAGGCACCTCGCATTCGTTCCAATTGAACTCGACCATATTCTCACCCAGCATCAACGCGATTCGATTGGACTTGAACAACTTTAACCAAGACTTCAAAGGATTTATTTTCACGTTAATTAAGCCCGAATTCCAATTTGATTTGAGCAACTTGAAGAACTTGAGATACTTCAAAAAGATATGGCAAGAGGAAATAGAGTCTTCCATTTCCCTGATACCTAACTTGCCAAACAACTCGCTCTTGAATCGATGGCAGAAGGGGAAGAACTTTTGGAGCTGTGTTGTTGAGGGAAGAGCCGTCATTGAACCCGTCAAGGGAATCAACGAGATTTTCAAGTCGGCCTACAGAGGAAGCATGATTGGACCACCAGGGACTGGAGGCATTCCTACCGGAGCAGCCCCTGTAGCCATCAAGGAGCCCTGCAGCTTCTGTGGGGAAACGCGAGACGATGTTTTGGAGCACCTGAGATTATACTACTTCAAATTGTTGCAAGGAGCGTCTAGTGCAGGCACTAATAATACAGAGGAAGACGAAGTGATTGCTAGTTATCCCTTGTGTAACTACTGTTTGATCAAGTTGAGGAACATCTGTGAGTTCTTTGCCAAGTTGAGACTTATTCATGGTAACGTCTACAAGTTGAAGCCCGACAATGCATTTGATGAGTTTGCGTACGTTGCAAACACCATCACCTTTAATAAGAGGAACTCTGCTTCTTTCATAACGTCGACCAACAACTCGGGGTCCAACACCAACATCTTGAACTCCACCAGCATTTACACGAACCAGGGCCACACCACGTCCAGCGCCGCCTCTGTGTTGAGTGACGCCGATAGCATGATGAACAGCAACTTCCAAGCCATCAGGTTGGACCAAATCGACGAGGCCAAGCTCGTCAAGATATACGTGAATCTTGCCTTAATCAGAGCCAAAATCTTTTGGAGCAAGTTTGGTTTTTGGGACACTTCGGATAACACGGCAGAAGCTGCGATTGACGACATCCACTACGAGACTTTTGCAAGCATGGCCGTCGGGCGCGGCGGAGGGGCAGCACATGCAGATTCGCTGCTGATGAGATCTACGCCCGCCAGCACTCCTGTCGTCCACCAAACCACCACTGTTCCACCTATAGAGCCCACACACAGTGGAACCCACAATGCCATCAACACGACGACAAGCAACAACAGCACAACCAGCACCAACACCAACACCAGCACCACTACCGCTGCCTCCACGGTTCCTCCTCCCAACACTGCATCTACTTCATCCAACGATGATCCAATGGTTGCAAAACGCAACACCGAGCCGAAAAAATCAAAGGTGGCAGAAATGATTAGCAAAGTAGAGAGCCAGATTGAAAACCTGGGGGTGGACAGTTTGGATGACACCTCAAGCATCCGGTCTGGCGAGAGTGTGGGCAGAAGCGGTCGTACCAAGAAGTTCTCGCAGAAAGTAAACAGTGATTTAGAAGAGACTTTGGAGATGTTGAAGGAAGTGAGAGAATAAGCTAGCACCTTCCCTAAGCACGTCCCCAAAAAAAAAAAAAAAATCCGAAAAAAAGAACGACAGTCAATATTATGCCAGACTTCCGCTACGTGTCCAATACATAATTAACAGATAAAGCCAGCAAGAGATAGCGCCTCCACAGAGGGAATAGGAACCGGAGAGAGTGAGAGAGTGAGAGAGGAAAGACACAGGTGGGGTAGAGTACTACTACTCATGTTAAGCGCGTATAGTTAAGAACGTCACTCTGATTGTTTAGAGTACTGTAGAGAGTCCCGCTGGAACCCCAGCTGATTAGGATTGGTAAGCAGAGTCGCTACTGCATGTGCTCGCTGGGGAACCTGCCCAGTCGAGACCAGTAAATTTTACCCGAAAGAGCACCAGAATGGGCCGAGTACGGGGTATACACGTCTGACTCCGCTACGAGGCCCCACCCCTCGGCGGCCGAAAAAACCGGATCCCATCGAAACACCCTGGGAACCTCTGCATGACACGTCTAGTCCTTAGTCCCCATCACCTTCCAACGCATGCCGTTACCTGTTGCGTAACGCCCGTCTAAAGGGAAAAAAAAACATTGTGCCTAATTCTTATCCACCTCTTTGTTAGACGCCCCCAATGCCCCCTCGCGTCTATTTTTGGCCAGGAATCGGAACAAACAGGTCAAAGTGAGGCAAGTCGTTGCTTGAAGAACAGGCAAAAAAACTTCTGGCCAACTGTTTATTAGTTGCCTTTCTTGTGAATTTATCATCCCACTCACCTCACTGCCCAATCAAAAAGAAAAGAACCCCATTTTCTCTACAAACTACGCAGAGATCAATTGCCGTTTTTCCTTTTGGATTCGTTTATCCAGCACCTTTGTTAATCTAAGCGACCTTTTTTTTTTTTTTTTTGGTATAGTCCACTGTCTCTCACACACACTCACTTGCACTCACAGACAAAATTTGGTTACACGGATTTTTTAAATTGTTTCAATTTTTTTTTTTTTAACGTAACGAGAGTTTGTTGAATTAATAAGGGAGAAGATACATTTACTAGACGACGAAGCGATCGGAGTACTACGAAGGCATGAGAAGAACAAAGCCAGACGCTATTGGTCCGTATGGATTGAATAGTCAAATCAACGACGAATTGGCCAACTCACGAGCATACCACCAAGCCAACTTGACGGCGAGTACCAATACGCATGATAAATCTGCCAACCGAATGTCTAGCGGATCAATTTTTAGTTTAAGGAAAAGCAGGAGTGGACACTACCATGATCTGTACAGCGACACGTCGCTGGTGGATAGCGGGCTTGGAAGCATGACGGGGCTGGCACAGCTGGTTCACCTGGTGCACCTGACCCCTCCTCCGACACCACCTCCTGGCTTGCCTTCCCAGGCGTCCAGAAGGCAAGCTAGCTTGAGCTCCCTTACAAAAACACAAACCCGTACAAACATAGTCCCCAACCACCAGGTGACCAACCTGAATCATTCAAGGCATGCACTGACATATAGCATTTCCACAGTGAACAATAATAGTAACGATTCTGATCTAGCATCCATAGCATCCAAGCTGATCAAACGCAGAATCCCCACCTCGTCCTCAAACACCTCAAATAACAACACGGCCATATCGGCCCCGTCGCTCGTGAGCGACTCGGCCTTCACGTCCGGCCTGATGAATGGATTCATACTAGAAAAACCGTCCCTGGTGTTTGAGATTGATCGCATGTTCCGAATACTCATGGAAAAGCGGGATTTCAAATCCTTGCCCAGCCAGGCAAAGCAGGAAATGCAACATTACCACCCTGACAAAAAATGGATGTTGATCTACCAGGACGCCCTTACAGAATACAAAAGAGGCAACTTGGGTGGGAACGTTAGCAAAACTGACAATACAAAGACCCCGGAATTCTACACCCAAAAGTTGTTGTCCAAGACCATCCTGGCTGAACAGTTAAAAAACTTGTGGGTCTCCTTACGTACTGAACCTATTGACTGGGTTCGTCACTTCATTTACGGTTGCCAAGGTGACGCTTTGCTTTCTGCCTACTTAACCAAGATCCAAGAACAAATCTATCAGGTTGAATTCAATGATATCAATAATGAGATTTTCGACAAGGAATTCAACACCTTGAAGGCTCTCAAGTCCATGATGAACCAGAAGTTGGGCGCCGAGAGAGTCAAGTCGGATGCAAGCTTGTACATCAACGCCGTTGCCGGGTCCTTGTTGAGTCCTAGAATCTTGACCCGTAAGATAGCTCAAGAATCCCTCACTTTTATGATTGCCTACTATAGTCAAACAGATGGGGAAAGCCAAGCGAAATATCACAAGGTCCTTAAGGCATTGGACTCCATTCCTTCAAAACCTCATTTTGAGTTTGAAGGTGGCGACGCTAATAGAAACTCAACTGCATCCTCAATCTCTTCAAGAAAGAGATTGGTAAGAAAAGCACCTGCCCCAGAGAGCTACAAGAGATTTGAATTATGGATGAAGTTGGTTGCAAAGACAATCGATGGTAGGGGTAAGAATTTAAATTCCCTCGTTGGAGCAAGCGACGAACTCAAATATATACATGCTGGTGCTTCGACACTCAGTAATGCGAACACCGTGGAAAACCACTTGTTGGAGTACTGCTTTGGTACTATGTTGTTGATTAACACGATAATCCAATACGGTCTTGATTTCAGAATTAGAATCCACTTGCGTGCTCAATTCATGGCTGCTGGTTTGGACCGCTTGATTCTTAGATTTGACGACTTGAATTATGAAAGCTTGAACCAACAGATCTCCAAATATCATGAAATGGCTGAAAACGATGAGATGGAGTTGAAGCTGAGAGAAAAAGTCGACGTCAACTTAGACTTTAGCAATCCAGTCGAATTGGTCCAATCCATTTGGGATGTTGTCAAAAATACCGAAGCTCAAGGGCATTTTGTCAGTGCAATGCAACACATGTACTTGAATCAAAGCGAAAAGAAAGATAACGCTGAAGATTTGACAAGAAGTCTTCGTTTATTGGATGGTATCATCCAAAATGTCCTGTTACTGCAAACTACTGATGATGAGAGTGCGGTCGGTATTGCAATCAACCGTTTGTACTCTACTATGAGTACTGATGACATGTACCGTAAAGCATTGGACGAAGTCAAGGCTTATAAGAGATTAGCAGAAGAAGCTACATCCGAAAGAGATGACATGTCCAGACAGCTTTCCTTGGGAGCTGGCAATTTAATAGCAAGCTTGTCCAACGAAGTCAGAGAACAAGAGAACGTTTTGATTCGTACAAGACGCTTAAACGAAGAGTTAACTCAAGAGTTGGAAGAACTCAAGCGGAGACATTTGACTGAGAAACAAGATCAAGAAATAGAAATGCGTGAATTACTTGTGATGCTCAACAATGCCCAAATTGACAGGAACGAGAAAGATAAGAAAACAACTGTTCATGTGCAGACTACCAATGAAAAGTTGATCAAGAAGTTGCAAAAGCAAATCCACAGGAAGAAGACGGAATACAAATTAGATAACAGAAAATTTGGAACTCAGGTTGAGCCATCGTCTCGTCTTCGTGCTTTAAGGGATCAGATGGGTGACATTGAGAACATGGCAAGAGAATTGGAAATGACTGATTTCGAAACTTACCAAAACCCAGACAAATCAGTCGAAATATCGGAGCCAGAAGTGACCGAAGTCATTTCCCTGGATGAAGAAGACTTATTGACTCCCGAACCTGAGCCTGAACCTGTACCAGTGCCTAAAGGACCTCCAAGAAAGTGCCGCCTGGATGATTTGCAAAAGTTGGACACTCTTCGTAAGAAGTTGGCTTCTTTGCAAAGCGAATCAAATGACATAATGAAGTTCAACAATAGTGCCATGTTTACTAAACAAAAGTACTTGGCCATGGAAAGATTAAGAGAATTGGAACACAACTTCAAGGATTTCAATATTGACTTCAGCCTCGAGGATGAGCAACGGAACTTGATGAGTTTCTCCTTTGATCCACTGGATGAGTATGTTGACCCATCCATAAAAGCAAAGATTCAAGAAGAGTTGAATGAAGTAGAACGTTTGAAGGCGGAGTTGAAGAAGAAATTGGCAGATGTGGACCTGCAAAAGGAAAAGAGGAAGCGTGAATCCGAACAAAAGAAGAAACGTCAATCCGTCATGTTTGGCAACTCGGATATGCAAGGCAAGATAAAGGATGTCGGCAAGGATAACCAAGGGTTGAACTATAAGAATAATAGAAAAGCTACAGTAGATAGCATGGGTCCTCAATTGGTGATGGAGTTGAGCTCTAAGGTTGCTAAAATTTCTGCTATTGATGGAGACGATGAAGATTCTCCAAGAGAACTGGAATTCTCGAAGGAGAACATTATGGCAGATCAG
>JAJLZQ010000059.1:0-45113 GCA_030572255.1 Kodamaea fukazawae
GGTGGGTGGGGTTGTGGTTGGGGGAGGGGGCGGGGGGGTACACTGGGGGGGAACTCGGAGGTGGACATTCATCGGGGAGGTTGGCAGGTGATGATTGTCCACCTAGATAAGTAGTCGTCGCCTTTAATCTCCATGACGACTAGTTATCACCGAGTACTGTTCCCGGTGGAGGACCTCTGCGCTCGGCTCTGACGACAACCACCACCCGCCGGAATTCCACTCACCATCGTGGAGGCTGGAGGCAGATGGCGGCTCGCTAAGTAGCGGTATTCGTGGTGGGTGGAAGTTGGACGGTCATGAGTGTTCGGCGGTGTGGGTCATGGAGGTTGGACGCAGACAACTATTCACCACAGCATCACCGCTAGCGAGTCGCTACAGCTTCTGGTTTCGCTGACTATCTCTCCACTGGATACCATGTTCCTGGACCGCTCCTTAGCCCTAGCTAAGGGCTTTCCCTAAATAGTGAGACTCCTGTATAGCTCTGTCGTCGCTAGTGGCGACGTAGTAGTATTAATTAGCGGCTGGCTCTCTTGGTGCAGGCCAGAAGACCATGGCGACCCGCTAATTCTTAGTGGGTAGTCATGGGAGCCGCAGCGAGGGGCTCACTAAATATTAGCGGAGGGTTGGCAAGAAGGTAGTGGGATTCTACCGGGCTGCCATGACGATGGACGGCTATCCTTCACGGGAAAGAACCCACCAATGTTGATGGTAGCCACCATTTGCAGCCAATTTTGCAACCTCTTCTCCACATACAGTAGGGTTCTGGTGCCACCTAGATGTGTATTACCAGCTAGCTCTAGTAATTTCGTGAGATCTTTAGCGGTAGAGACAGCACATGCTTGTTAACGACTCGAACTTCAATAGTATACCAGCATTACATGTACTCCGTCATTGTACCTGACTTGCTTGCACGCATTGTAGTGACAGACCCGAGATGCCTAGTCTAAAGAAGAACCCAATAGTTGGTATTTTGGGCCATATTAGCTGACTTGCTGACTTTAATTGGTTGTTTGCGGTGCTGGTATGGACCGTGTCGTGTGTGGAGTGGGAAGAAGGAGTGCCATGTTTCATTCAGATGAGATTCATAGCATGCTGGTGCTTCCAGTCTAGCTTCAAAACTAATTTCATCATAGCTAGGTTATTCATTAGAACATCCTCGTTCACGATTTTTGATTGCTTTGTGGTTTCCTTGTTGTTTTGATGTTTTTGTTGCCTTTGATGTCTCTATTGCCTTTGATGTGTGTTGCTCTTTATCTTTTTTTTGAGATCAAAAAGAACTCATCACTTATGAGCGGACTGGAAACCTCACTAAAGGGCCTAGGAAAGAGACGACAGGTGTTTAAACCTGTGCTAGATAACCCATTTACGCAGTCGAATGTGTGGCCATTTGTTTCGCCGGATTTGGCAGAGAAATTGCTAGACTATCTTAGCGTTGTGCTCAATGGGTTGGGAGCTTACAACAAGTTGACCAAAGAAGAGAAGAACGGAGTGCCAGAGCCTGCCATCCACGAGAAGATCACCATAGGCTTCAACAGCACCATCAAGGCACTTGAGAATCAGGCATCGTACCATAGAGAACGTCTCCTCAAGGGGAAGAAGACGAGTCCGTCCACCAAGAAGTACATCAAGTATGTGTTTGTGACCAAGTTCGATATAAACCCGTCCATTTTGACAGACCCATTTCCGATGCTAGCATTCACGGCCTCGCACTCGGCCGAGTCTAGGGTCAAGTTGGTCCAATTGCCCAAGACAAGCATGAACAGGCTAACCAAGTTGTTGAATGTGGAGAAGGTCGGGGTGTTGGGGTTCATGGAAGACATCCCCGAGGCACAGCAGATGTTCCAAACGGTCAACGAAGAGGTCAAGGACGTGGAGATACCGTGGTTGAACGGGTTGTTTGAAAAAGACACAGAGTTTTTCAAGCCTGCCTTGGGGTTCTTGAAGTCTTCTGCTCCCATCTTGACCAAGCAGAAGCAGGGCAAGGCGAAGGAAAAACAACAAAAGGGAGAGAGGTCCCAGGGTCAAGAAAAAGCAGATAAGACAACAATGGGTCAGCAAGAGAAGAGAACCCCAGGCCAGTCAAAACCAGACAAGACCCCACTGGACCAACCAAAGGGAGAGAAGAGAACACAGGGCCAACCAAAAGCAGAGAAGAAGCAGAAAAAGTAGGTCAATAGGAATATTATAGAGTATAAGAAGGCTGTAGAATGGGGGAGACATAACAAGATATGGAGTTCGATCTGACGTTAATACTGAGTCCATCTCTCTCCATCTCTCTCCATCTCTCCATCTCTCTCCATCTCTGTACTTCCGACATTGTGGGCCAGCCATGGCTACACGGTCCAAAAATCTTTGAAACTTGGTATGGACAACAAATACATTGCTGGATGCACATTTTCACTCTTAGACATCCATATTTTCCAAGCCATCCCGGTAAACACGCGGTGTCCTTCTCCCACCCTCTAGCTCGTAAGACATTTTTGGAAAAGTTCAAATCGCGTCAATCATTAAAGTCCAGTACACCTAAAGAGAACGCGTCATGGGTAACTTTGCACTCAATCTAGAACTCCCATGGGTGGAGAAGTACCGTCCACACAAGCTCGACGACATTGTGGGCAACGAGGAGACGATTGAACGTCTTAAGATGATAGTGAAGGACGGAAACATGCCGCACATGATCATCTCTGGACTTCCTGGTATTGGGAAGACTACGTCGATTCACTGTCTTGCGTACGAGCTTCTTGGGCCGGAACTCTACCAGCAGGCCACGTTGGAGCTCAATGCGTCGGACGACAGAGGGATTGACGTTGTCCGGAACAAAATCAAGCAGTTTGCCCAGACCAAGATCTCGTTGCCGGCCGGCAGACACAAGATCATCATCTTGGACGAGGCGGACTCGATGACGCCAGGCGCCCAGCAGGCGCTCAGAAGAACAATGGAAATCTACTCCAACACCACCCGGTTTGCGTTTGCATGTAACCAATCGCTGAAAATCATAGAACCGTTGCAGTCCCGTTGTGCCATCTTGCGGTACAACAAGTTGGCCGACTCGCAGGTGTTGGAGAGGCTCTTGGAGGTGGCCAAGGCCGAAAACGTGCAGTACAACACAGAGGGTCTCCAGGCCTTGATCTTCACTGCCGAAGGTGACATGAGACAGGCCATCAACAACCTCCAGAGTACCGTTGCCGGCTTTGGCTACGTCTCTGACGTGAACGTCTTCAAGATTGTCGACCAGCCCCATCCCTTGGTCATCCGCAAGATCTTGAAGTTGTGTGTGGTGGACAAGAAGATCGACGAGGCCCTCGAACTCTTGGACGACTTGTGGAAGAAGGGCTACTCCGCCATCGACATTGTCACCCTGAGCTTCAAGGTGTCCAAGACCTTGCCTGGTATTGGCGAACAGCAGAGATTGGACTTGATCAGAGAAATCGGTTTCGTTCACATGAGGGTCTTGGAGGGTGTGTCTACGTACTTGCAGTTGTGTGGGTTGTTGTCTAAAATTACAGATATATAGGAATGGGAATCTTGTGTTGCACACAGATGTCATATAGGTCAATGCTTGGTATAGCTAGTGCTATAGGCGTTAATATTTGAATGATCTTGATCTTTAATGTTGTAGATGACGTAGGGTGGATAGGAGTGTAGTTAGGGACCTCATAAGGACTTTATTAGTGTGTCTCTTTCACAGATATGATCTTAAAATGATGGACTTGTTTTTGGTGTATTGTTATTGGGACGGTTTTTGGTTCTTTCACGCTTGTTTCTTGTACCTGATTCTCTGGAGCTGGTTTCTTGTGGTCTGATTCCTCTTCCTGATCTCTACCTGATCTCTACCAGCTCAACACCCGATCTCTACCTATTCCCCATTTCTTGATATTCACCAGTTTCTCCAGTATAGTACTCCTTCTAATCTCACCGCTTACTGTAGGCATCACATAAGGTTTGGAAATGATCCACTTGGTCCTTTAATAACCCTGTGGTCTGGTTTTCATGCTCATTCTTGAGAATGTTGACTACCAAAAAGTAGTTGTTGTAAAGGAATATCTCCTTTTCAGTGGTCTTGGATGTCCCACTGCCAAAGAAATGGTTGCTGAGCTTGGTGAGAAGCGTTTCAAAGTCGTTTCTCAACCTGCTGATGGAAATAAACAATGGTTCACCTTTAAAGTTGTCCTCTGTCAAGGGAAGTGACAACTTGAGGAGACCCAGCAAGAACTGTGCAAACTGCTGGGTGACGTTGACTGGGGCCAAATTGGTCTCCTTACCTGTTCTGACAACAGTCTTGCGCAAAGATTCACAGTTCATGTCGATCACCTTGGTAAAGTGTGGCCACAAGATCATCAAGATGGAGTTCATGTATTCGTCTAGAATGGGGATTCTGAATTCGTTGTGCAAGCGGGACTGGGCTTTTTGGATCAACCTGATGACAAGCAAGGCCGCAAAGGCATCACAGCTGCCTGTTCCTGAGGCTGCTGCTGCCGCTGCTGCCACCCTTGCAGCGGCAGACGTCGTTCCTTTGACCTGGTACACCGGGTGGTGGGTAATCAACCAGGTGACAAACTCTCTGCCCATCTTGAACACTGCTTCAAACATTATATGAGACCAGTCATGCTTGCCGTTTGTTCCTTGGGAGTGCTCCTCGTGAAGAGAGTTCAACTCGGTGAACTTTTCGTCGCCCTGGTAGAAGAAGTCCACCATAAACAAGTACTCCACCACCACGTTGTCTATCAAGGCAACGGACCACTGGTTATAGATAAACTCCAACCAGTACGAGAAAGGCGTTGTTTCTGCGATTTGTGATGGAATGGCCGTGGGGGCGTCCACGCTGTTCTTGTCTTCGGCATCCAAGATATCCTTTCTCTTATCGACACTCAGAAGGTAGTCGTGGAGGGTGACAGTGTTGGCGGGAGCGTTGGAGGCCGAGGGTGGAGGAGGAGCTGCCGAGAACCAGCCTCTCATTCCAGAGCCAAAGGCTGTCGACCGGTCGTCGCTGTACCCCAACACACAGGTGGGATCAACGTGCCTTATGTTCAAATGCTGGATGGAGTAGAGGTACTTGGCAAACTTGGACTGGTAGTACCACCTCATGGTGTATATGTAGGCCAATTGGAGCTGGTTGGCCAACTGCTCGTGGTGGGTCTTCAAAAAGACAAAGGCCTCCTTCACCGAAAGAAGCGTCTGCTGGATGTTCTGGGACGACGACTTTGTATCTGATCTGAGTAGCTTGATCTGCTGGATGATAAAGTCTCTGGTTCTCTCGATTGCCTTGAACTTCAAGAGCTCGATCCCTTGCTTGAGCTGGTCAAACGCCTTGGAGTCCTTGTAGATGGCCGCCTCTTCGCCCTCTATAAACTGGATTTTCTCGTTGATAAAACGGATGTTCTCTATCCACCTGGCGTTGACGTCGTCTTTTATGATAGACCTGACGATTTCGGGAGGGATCATCAAATCAAGGATGATTGGGTTCAACTTCTCTGTGATGGACTTGTGGGACCCAGCATCCGACGAGATTTTGGCCGATTGTTCCTGCAAGGCTGCCAAGCTGGTCGACAAGGAGTCCAATTCAAGGTTAAAGTCGCCTAGTACCTTCTGGATGGGCGAAAGCTTGTCTCTGTAGCTCCTGAGGTCGTGTTGGTACGACTTGAACTTGTCTGTCAATATAATGAGTTCGGCAAACGAGAGGTTGGTGAGTGGATCTGATTCGGCGGCCTGGGAGTACTCGTCGTCCTCCGCCGTCTCCTTCAACGGAAGAATCGACTTCAATCGATCCAATGCTGTTGACATTCGGCCTGGTTGGTGGTGATTCAATATTTAATTTAGACTTTTTTTTTTGCTCAGTACCAACCAGCCCACAATGACAGCCAGACCCCAGGCTTCGCCGTCTCAACAGGAGATCATCGACCATCCCGCCACCCCGGGGGAGATCATAGCGGTAATTGCGGGTCCTGGAAGTGGCAAAACCTTTACTGTTGCCAGCCGAATAGCGGCCTTGCTCGACCGGTACGAGCCCCACGAAATACTCGTCCTCAGCATGACGAACCGGGCGGTGGCGTCGTTGGGAAACAGCTTGGAGAAGCTCCTTGGGTACGAGCGGTCGAGCCAGGTGCTGCTCTCAACGTTCCATTCCTTCTGTGCCAACCTCCTCGAGCTGTATGCCAGCGCTTACCCCGGCGGGCGGCTGAAAAAGACTCGCTTACTAGACGACTCGAGCTGGAAGAGCTTGGCCACCTTCTTTCTGGGCAAGTCAATAGGCATCAACGGCAAGCAATTGGACAACCGCATCACCGCCACAGGCTTGCTGAAGGCCTTGGACGAGATTCGGACGGGTGCCTTGACGGTGGGCGACGCGGCCCACAAGCACGGCGTCAGCAAGGAGTATCTCCACGAATTGATCCGATACCTTGACAAAAACGGCATTATCCGGTACTCCCACTTTATTTCGGAGGCCATGATCCTAATTGGGTCGTCGTTGGACAAGCCAGAGACCTGGTTGCCCCAGTTGGCCAGCTACAAGGTGGTGGTGGTGGACGAGTTCCAGGACATGCACTACCTGTTGCTCAACTTGATCAAGGCCATCTTGCGGTACCCGACGTATGGGGACGGGGCCGACGTGACTGTGGGTGGCCCCCGGCTCAAACACTTAACCATTTCGGGGGACCCCAACCAGTGTATCTACGAGTTTCTCAACGCTGACCCGTACTTGCTCACCAACTTGAAAAGGCTGTTTCCTGACTTCAATGTTAAGAACTTGACCATCCAGGAGACGTTCCGGTTGACGCCCGAGGTGTTGGAGGCATCCCGAGAGATTGTGTTGCGGCCCAGCGGGTTGGTTCGAGACGACCTCCCCGAGATTAGGTCTGTCAAGCCGCCGCTCTACAAACCCATTCTCCAGGAGTACGGGTCACTTCGAGAAGAAGTTGACTTTATAGCCCGGGAGATAGCCAGCTTGATTCTCGAGCTGGGGGGCATGTTGCGCCCGTCGGACTTTGTCGTTCTTGGCCGGACCAACAAGGAGGTCAACTTTGCAGAGGAGACCTTGGCCGAACAGTACGGCTTCAAATGCAACCGGTTCGGACAAAGTTTGAACTGGGTCAGCACCAAGGTGCACGTATTTGTGGACTTGCTCAGCATCTTGACCCGGTCTGCCGGGTCCGATTTCAGCTTACTATGCTGCTTGTTGCTCTTGGACCAGCGGCCAGCGTCCGCCAAAGGCCGCGCATACAAATTGTTCAACACGTTTGACACCTGGAAGCTGCAAACTGGAGAAGACGACACCACATTGGAAACCTTTCTTAGGGACAACTTTGCATCCAAGATGATCCGGGACATCTACAAGGCGCCGGAGACGGTTGAGCGGTTCGCCAGCTTTTTGGCGAGCTTGGAGGAGCAACGTCAGGTAAGGGCCCACACGCCGTACGGGCTTCTTCGGTCTCTCCACGCAATAGTAAGTGAACTGGGGTTGGTGGAGTGGCTCAACACACCGGTACCGGCATCAAGCAGCAAGAAAACCACCGCAGACCCGTATGCCCAGCACCAAATGGACATGGAAATCAACTTGGGGCTCTTCTACAACAGCCTCCAGGAGACCCACGAGGCGTACTCGAGGGTGGACGCTGAACACACCACGCGTGAGTCCTTTGCCGAGTACTTTCTCCGCAAGTTCAACGAGGACATCCCGGCCATGAACGAGGACTGTATCAACCTCTCGACGATTCACTCGGCCAAGGGCCTCGAGTTTCCCGTAGTGTTTGTGCTCAGCGGCGACTACAAGGGCGTGTGGGACAATGTGCTTTCGGGACACGCCGAGCCGTCCAAGGCCCGTCTCTTGTACGTGGCGTGCACGCGGGCCAAGAGCTTGTTGTACGTGGGGCGGCGGAGCCAGGCCGCCAGCCCGTACCACCACCTCTCCGTGGCCCGGCTGCAAAAGCCCTTGTTGCAAACGCGCCCGGGCTCGCAACTCTTCACCTCGCTGTTGCCTTCCCTCGCCGCGGTGCCCTCTCGCTTGACCGACCTCAGCCGCAACTTGGCCCGCCCATTGCCGCCGGCACATAGGCTCCTCCAGGGATCCCAACTTTTCAATAGGTGTTTCCAGCCCGCTCGCCAAAACCTTCACTTGCTGAAAAAGTTCTCCACAGCCGCAAGGGCCGTCTTAAGGAATATTCGCTAAGGGTGCAAAGGAGGGCAGGTGACTCTAGTACTGAGCAGCCAAGCATTGGACTGAAGCCAAGCATTGGACTGAAACCAAGGAATTAGTGTGACTCGAACATCCAGAGCCTAGGCCATGGTGTGTAACAGGACAAAAGTGTCTTCAGAGTGCTAAAAGGTACTCCACAGCCATCACGTTTGGAAAATCACAGGGCTATTGAACCCACAAATGGCCATTTTTCATACAGAAGAAACCCACCACAAGAACTTCTACAACCCCACCGTTAGCTATAAGGAAGCACAAATGGGCATTATTTGAACGGAATTGCTACGATCCAGACCCCCAGAACCCACCATTAGCTATAAGGGACACAAATGGCTATTCAATCAGTATTTCCCCTTCCCAAGACCCCCAGAACCCACGCTTAGAACACAAATGGGCATCATACAGATCCAGAATTTACAGAATTTTCCAGCTTAACCAGAATAGGACCCTCCACCCACGATCAGAACCCTCCACCTACGATCAGAACCCCCAGAATATACAGGACTTTCTATCCTCTGGACCCTCTAGCCTAACGCTACGAAAAAATATTGCAACCACCAAACCCATCGGAATATCCGCCATCAGCAAACCAACCACCTAGGAAACCTGCCCCAACGTCAACTACAACCCCAAAGACAACACCACCACCACCCCAGAAAAACCTACCGTATCCTGTTAGTCCTCCCCCCCCTCAAACCTCCTCGTTGTCCCCATGCAGTACTCACACTGGGTATTGCCAATTCCGGTTCCGAGTCAAGTTGCAGCGATGAATTATAATGCGCGTTATCGTGCTGACTCTGGAAATCAAAAGGCAGCGGAAGTGTGCCGAATAATATAAATATCGGGAGGGAGTTTGCATCTCTTCTTTTTCGTGGGCCCAATGATATTTATGCTGAAGCATCGTAGCGTTCCGGACGCAGTCGAGGGCACGGCGGAGGAGGAGTTTGGCGAGTACAAGGAGATCCATAAGTACTTGGGGGAGTTCCAGGTGAGGTTGCAGCAGGGGAGGTATGGCGGGCGGTGGAGACCCTCAGCAGGCTCTGAGGCGAGTCCCTCCATCACCGTCTTCAAGAAGAAGGACATCCGCAAGATACGCAGCACCCTGGAGAACTACAAGCACACCAGCGTGGACGTGGACGCGGCCGGCGTGTCCAAGCTGAGCTGCTTGCGCTGCCGCAAGTTCAAGAAGAAGTGCTCGAGGCAGGTGCCCGAGTGCTCCAACTGCTTGTCTTCGGACGATCTTTGCATCTACGTGCCCCGCAAGTCCAAGCTGAGGCCCGGTCCGTCCTCGAGGGCCGACAAGGGTAGGCGGGAGGAGCACAGATCAGACGGTGTGGCACACAGGCAAGAAGGCATTCCAAACAACGGGGCAGACACACCACACCAGCACGCTCCAGACACACCAAATGCCCCAGACACACCGGCAGCCTCATACCCCCACGCCTCTGCCGTGGCGGGAGAGCTCAGAAGCGAGCTCCGTGACCAGTTGGCCACTCATTCGCTAGAGAGCCTGGATTATACCTACGCCAAAGACGGCCAAACTACAAGAAAGCATTCGAATGATTTTCAGTTTATCCTTAATTAATAGAAGTATACAGCCGCAGTCATGCTGCCGGTCTGACACTATGTACAGTGTGAGTACAGTGAGATGTTGTAGTGTAGATGGGAGGTCGCGGTGGACGATCATGTCAGACAGCATAGACTGGGGACCAGAACGTCAGAACGTTACGCTGGGACAACCACAACGTATGAAATCATGTGTTTAGGACAACCACAGCGTGTGAAATCATGTGTTTAGGACAACCAGAACGTCAGAAATCATGTGCTTAGGACGGCTAGAACTTCAGAAAACGTACGCTGGGGACCAAAACGTAAGAAAGTTTTCGCTGACAACCACAACGACATAACGCTACGCTCAGGACGATCATCAACTTGACCGTCTCACCCTCGGCTCATATTGCTGACAAACAGTATTGCTGTGTCAATATCAGGCAACTCAATCCCGATCTAGTAGCCCTCGCCCACTGGAAACATTTCCACTTTGGTGGAAGGGCTGACAAATAAGGTTCCAGTATCAGGCAATCAGCCGAACCAACGATAGTGCTCTTGCGGACAATGCCAAGTGGCTCCTGCAGTGATATCACTGTGTTTGAAATGAGTGGGGCTTCGGAAAGACGTCAAATGGGCAGCACTGAGTTTTCTGTAGAGCACTAGGAGGCGTGCGAGATGGTACTGGAATCGGTCTTTTAATTGGGAGGTGCCGTGGGAAGTGTTTGGGTTGGAATTGGACGTCCCCTAACTGACGGAAAGACAAAATTGCATATTCCACAGTGATTTAGACAATAAAGGTATTAGTTGTCAGTCTGGGCAATTCAGAGACACTTGGTGTTGGTGTTAACTATTGAGTCTCCTTGGTGCAAACTACTCAGTGTCTCCTCAGGTTAGAACAATTCTAAGGCTCCTGAGAGCTCACGAAAGGATTCAAATGCATTGATAGTCGAATACATCCTTCCCATCCTCCCTGCAACTTGTTCATCTCTCCAACAAAGGCAATCTCAAGCCATTACTCGAGCTTTTGAGTGTAGTATGAGAGGCCCCCGAGAACAACGCCATCTGAAGAACGTAGTTGATGTACTCTTTTTGCATAATTCCCTTCAAATTGCTCTTCTCTTCCCTTCAAAAGCAAATTTGAGTGCTAGTTTGAACATTTCAAAGGCTCCTGAGCTCACGCTAAATACTCTAGTCTGAAGTTGCCGTATTCACCCTTCCCTTAACATACTTATCTCTCCAATTAGGCCAACTTGGAAAGTAAACTCAAAACATCGCTGGAACCTCCCCCTAACGAAGGCTCGTAGCCGTCTCCATCTTCATCATCGTCCTGTTTTCCATTCACACCACCGCTTTCATTGGCAACATCTTCGTTGTTGGCAGCGTCGCCGTCGTCGATCGCCAGCTCGTTGACGTTCTGTTCCTCGCTGTCAAACTCCTTCACCTCCACGTCCTCAGAGAATGCCACTCTCTTGTAGGACGGAGTCGAGCCGCCGGACGGGGTCTGCGACGAGCGTCTCTTTCTAGTGGGTTGCTCTACTTCTTTCTGTTGCTTCTTGTGCTCGCCGTTGTCTTCGTCTTCATCGTCGTCGTCGTCTTCGTAGGTGGGGATTATGCTGTCGTCGTCATCATCTTCTTCTTCTGCCTCGTCGTGGGTGGAGTTCACATCGGTGGTTTCACCAAGCTCGCTGTCGTAGGTAGGAGAAGGTTCTTCGTCGTCGTCACGGGTCTTGCGTTCCTCCACCAACATCTCCTCCAACTCGCTCTTGGTTGTGCGTAAGCGGGTCAACTTGTCGTTGATGATCTGGATCTTGGTTTCGTCTGTGCTGCTCAACTCGTCTATCACCTTGGTTAATGACTGCAATTGCTTCAAGATCTGCGTTTTAACGTTCTGTATTTCCTTGATGTTCATTATGGAGATGCGCCCCAACTTCTCCAACACATGGAGCTTGTTGTAGTATGCTCTGGGGGCAGGCAAGTTGTCGGACTCGGACGGGTCGTTGGGCAAGTATGTCTTTGTTTGGATGCCAAACTGCGTGAGGTTGCTCTGGCTGCTGTCCTTGAGCTTCTCCAAGTTCAAGTACAAGTCGTTCAAGAGGAGGAGCTCTGGGGCCACTGTCGAGTGTGGGGCCGGCGAGCTGGCTGTGCGCTCGGGGGCGGCACCCGACGAGTCTCCCTTGGTTCCGGTGGTGTCGGAGCTTCCGTTGCTGCTGTCGCCACGCTTGGGTTTGGCCTTCAAGGCGCTTTTCATCGCCGCTATCTCGGGCTCGCCAAACACTTGCCTCTCGTGCCAAACGTTGATCAATCTATCCACCTTGGGTCTGATTTTCAGGTCTAAGTACAGATACGTCTCGGTGAACACGCCGGGTAACACGGCGGAGAACTCTCTAATGAACTCCGCCTTCTTCTTTCTTCTGGCCGTCTGCACAACGTCGTTGACTAGGTAGAAAAGGGAAAGCACCTTGGTGGAGTACGAGCCGCTCTTGGGCGAGATCTTGAGCGTGTATTGGGCCCAAATCTTGGCCGCCTCCTGACTATGTCTATGGTGGAAGAACACCCATTGGGAGATGGACACGATCGATTCCTGAGTGTCCTGTAAAGAGGCCAATTTCTTGGTGAAGGTTTCGCTGGTGAAGGACATGGTGAATGATTTTTTTTGAGCAAAGAAAAATGAAAAGGCTGCTGGGTCCCGGCGATGGTGATGCCCTGGCGACTGGGACCGAACCTTTTAAGAAACACCTTGTGGAGGCGGTTTTGGGTCTGTGTGAGGCTCCTAAACAGATGGTTGGCTGTCGGGGAACTCAACCCCTCTTGCAACCCGTCTGGACGGCGGTGAAACTGGGCTGCAACAGGCTGCAAACCATCCTGGAGGACCACCACTAACTGGCCAAAAGCCAGATCTATCTGGGAAAAGTGTTGCTAACTGAACCGCTGTAGGTCCACTTAGCATGTTTCTTGTTGATTTGGTGGTGATAGGTCTTTGTTTGGCCCTGAAACTACACATGCACGTACTTACACACACACGAGAGTATCCCAAGGCACATCTTCTGACCCACACATTGGGCAAAGTTGCAACTTGGCGTTGAATGTGGTTTTCTGGTGCCTTGAGGTTTGTGCTTTGGGGGATTTTTCTGGAAATATCGTCCAGTGGCATGTTGTAGCTGGAGCTTGTCTTACCTCTCCTACTTCAGCTGTAGTCAGTTGTAGATGCTGTAGAGCACCTCTAAATCGTCTCCAAACTTCCTAGAAATTTGCCAGTGCTTTCCAAATCTCCCGAATCCTCTGTATTCACGGTCTGCTACACGTTTTTCCTCTTTTTATGGTGTCTACACTCTCGTTCGCTTCTCTTCAACCTCCCCTCCCTTTATTTTGGGGCCTGCATTTTCAAATAAACAAACGCGTCAATGGCACCAAAGACCAGAAACTCGGAGAAACCACAGCCCAGGGTGTCGGGCAGAAGGACAACCAAGACAGCCAAGGTGACGACGACGACGGCGCTCTTGCCCACTCTGTCGAGTGCCAAGGTCAAAAAGCAAGAAACCCCCAAGAAGAAGAGCATCACCTCCACACCTACCAAAGCGTCCTCCGCCAACAGCACGCCGTCCAGGAAGCCAATTGCCCGTGGAATCATCACCGAGAAGGAGATTCTCGCCATAACGAACAACCAGGAGCTTGTGGAGTTGATCAACAACTTGACCAACACCGACCAGGACGAGCTCTTCAGCAAGTACCAGACCAAGGTGGCCTCGCAGCTCGAAGCGGACCACAGGTTGATTCAGACCCTCCACAAGCAGCTTGACCAGCAACAGACCCTCATAGACTCCCTCCAGCGTGAGCTCTCGCAACTGAAACATAAAAACAGGTTTAGCGACGATACCCCGGACCTCTCCCACTACACAAAGGAAGCCATATACCAGTCGCCCATCAGAAAGAAACCCAAGCGGGGCGTGTCCCAGGACGACGGCTCGTCCAACCTCATAAACCAGAGCCAGCTTTCCAAGGAGTTGGAGAATATAGGCTTTACCTTGGACATGTTGGAGCTTCTTACCGGCTTGAGGATATTGAACTTCCAGGAGGACGAAGAACGCTTCTACTTTGATGTCAAACAGACCGCAAACGTGCCGGTGAACAACTTCAGATACTACATCAACTATAGACTAGTGATATCCAAAACATTCGAGTCCACTGCCGAGATCCACTACGTGCCCACCTTCTTAGAGGCCCTCGAGCCAGACTACCAGCAGGACCCCGACGACTCTATCCTGGAGAGCGACGTGATAGCAAACTCAAAGTATTTGAAGGAATTGCTACCGGATTACTTGTGTGTCAACTTGTCTTTTCCCTACAACACCTTGGCTCAATTCTACGGCAAGGTGAGTAGAGCCTTGAACAAGAAGAAGTAGAGTTAGAGTGTAAAAATAAGAAGGAACAATAAGAAATATAGGTGCTGTAATAGACCTGTAATAGGAATTTGAGCGTATTAGATCTGAGGAATTATAGTGTATTAGCGGGAGCTTAATGTAGGAGCTCTTAGGAGTGGAAGCCCATGAACCTGTGGTTTAGTGAAGCATACAGTGTAGAACTTCGCCTTTTTTGCAATCTCTATTAGGTGTCTATTTACTTCTTGAGAACAATCTGACCGTCTTCGTTCTTGACGATTTCCAAGCTCTTAAGGAACTCCTTGATGTCCTTGGAGTTGTCCTTGGATGCCTTTTTGATGATCTTGTACAAGTTTTCTTGCTTGTTGGACTTCAAGTACTTGTCCAAAGGAGAGGACTTCTTTGGTTCTTCCTTTGGTTGTTCTACCTTCTTTAGCTCGGACTTCTTAGGTTGCTCAACCTTCTTTTGCTCGGCCTTCTTTGGCTGGTCCTTGTTCTTCTTTGGTCCCTTGTACAATGCCTTTTCGTACTTTTCAGCCTCGGAAATACAGCTGGTGTGTTGTCTGTAGGAGGTGCCTTCAAAAGTGGTGGAACAGTCGATACAGGTAAAGTAAGCACCGCGGCATCTCTGGGTGTGTTGATCTAACTTCTTCTTGATAACGGTGTCGTTACACACTTCACATGAAAAGGAAACCATGGTGGATGTTGGAAGCGATGTTAGGCGATGAGATGATTTTTAACGCGAGCGATGGCTGCGCACTGTTGTGGGGAGATAAGCAGGAGAAGACCGAGATAAGATGGAGAGCCAAAGAGGAGGATTGGCTGGGTGTGAGAGATAAAGGGTTGGTTTTCTTGATTCCAGGGTACTTTTCTTGTTTATACGGAACACTAAGACAGTTTGTCGTTATGTTGGTGCATGGTAGAAGTTGGTGGGTATACTAGAGAGAGTGGTGAGACAAGTGCGCTGAGTGCTGTCTGTGATAGCAAAACTTCGACTATCAAATGGGATTGGTGTAGCTGTAACTGCTTGCAGTGGTGTTAGGAGGGAAGCAGGTATGTAGTGCTGACTTTGTTCTGTAAAGTGGTAACCAGTTGTTTCAAGTGAGTGGTGGTGGTGGTGCAGACTACTGAAAACTGGCGCTTTGAGACTTTCCAGGACCAGCATTATTCACTTAGTGGCATTCTGAAGTTTTGAGACTCACCTGGAGGGGTATTGCTGGTATTTCTTCTGTCATTGGAAGAATTGTACCAACTAAGTTAAGTGTTAAGTGTTTGCAGCCAAACCAAGCGAAGCAAACTTTAAGTGTGTATTCAAATGCTAGACCTCAAGCGTGTTTGGAGATCTCAGCACACTTTCCCAATGCTATCTATTCAGTGTAAAAGTATCTACACCTACGCTTGAGTGCCTGTCTACCTCATTATCTACCGCAGGCAGTTATTTTACACCAATCTCTTTACATTATTGCTTATTAACTCCTGGGAACCTTCACCAAGTTTACAAAGCATTAAATAACAATTTCATTTCCTATATAATGTGATCCAGTATTTTTTTATCTTTTTATTATTGTCCATTAGTTGTGTTTGCAGCCATTAGATAACAACCTTTAAGACTGGAGTAAACAACTTTGAGCTTCTTGGATGGCGACGTTCGTAGCAGCTAACACTTTCTCTGAGCTTACTCTTCTTCTTTTCAATTTTACCCTTCATGTAGCTCTTTAAACCTCTGATAGAGCCATTCCAGTAGAGGTGGCTCTTCTTGTTAACCTCCATTTCAACAACTTCACCAGCTTTAGTATCGGCATCAATAACAATCTCAATCTTAGTTTCAACTTCACCAGCTTTGGTATCGGTATCAATAGCGCTCTCAGCTTCAATTTCACCGGCTTCAGGATCGGCATCAATAACGTTCTCAATCTTAGCTTCAATTTCAGTTTCAACTTTGGTGTCAACGTCAGACTCGAAACCAAACTTAATCTCAGCTGCACCAGCATATTCAATTGCCTCGGTGGGCTTGGCAACATATTTGAGCAAGAGAGAGTCGATTGTTGGTCTGATATACCAGTTCATCAAGTCGTAAGACTCAATGTAACCGTCAGCGTATTCGATATTAAGAAGCTTCAGCTCTTCCAAATTATCTTCAAGGTTGCACTTGAAGATGGTGTTCTCTGGGTCTTGGCCAGCATCAATAATAGAATAGAGCAGCTTAGTGTAGCATATCTCTCTGTGGATCTTGTCACGGATGTAAGAGGCATACGAAGGAGCATCCTTAGGGTCAATGTTGTGGTAAAAGTCAATGTATTGTGCAAACTGTTCCCAGCAGCCAGAGTAAGATGGTTTGAATTGTTCAAAGTAGGCATTCTCGTAGCGCTTGTTTCTAAGTCTCCACTTGTCAACGACGTCCAAGGAGTCGGCAAAACCGTAAGTTGGACTGGCAGCTGGAGAGGGAGTTTTCTCAGAGTAGTATGGGTTACTGTCGACAGGTTCGTAGAGGGAAGACTTAATAGGAGAGTAGACAGGGTTATAGTTGACTTCATCCTCGTAGCAGTGATAAGGTTCAGAGCACATAGGAGAGTAGTCTTCCTCGATAGGAACTTCAACAACAGGAACAAAGTAGTAGAGGCCATTGGTAGAGTGGGGGGTACGGAGAGCATCTTGTGGAGTGGGTTGGCAGGAGGGTTCGCTTGACTTGCAAGACAAGGGAGCCTGGTCCAGCTTGTACTCGTTACTCTCACACAAGGGAGCAATGCAATCTGCAATTGCACTCATGGACTCGTAGACCGAGTCCTTGAGAGCCTTGAAGACCTTCTGACTAGAGATTCGAGGTCTTGGCAGGCTGGGTCCCAGGAGGAGCGGTTGCTCTAACTGGGGTTCAACTTGGGTGGCCAAAGTTGCCACCCCTGGAACTTGTGGAAGTTCCAGCTTAGAGAAATAGCTTCCAGACACTTCAAGTGGTGAAAGCTCAATGATTTTGGCTTCAGGGTTGGTGGCCAAGTTGGCATCCAAACCCTTGAAGGTTAAGTCGATTTGGTTGGAGGAGGACATAGTTCGATTCAAAATTCTTAGTAGAAGAAAGATGTAGAAAACTAAAAACTTTTGGAGAGTGACATAAGAAATATGAGATCTTGTGTTTGTACTCGGCTTGTGCGTATACGAAGGTCATCCGCCAGATAGAAGGAAACTATAGGTCCTTGCCTCGTGACTTTTGTGGCAACACAAGTATTCACATTTGTGGATGCCTCAGGGTAACTCAGAAACAGGGACCAAGTAGGGAAAATGTACACTGTAGTCTTTGCTAAGTCTGGATGGTGTTTGTTGTTGCACGGCTGTAGCACCTACCTGCTTTGGAGGTATCTGAGCAATGGCTGCAAAATGCATTTGTATGGCTGCGCGTTTTGGGCATGGCTGCAAAATTGATCAATCAACTCTGAAGAAGAGTTGATGTGGGGAGCGAGAAGTACAAAAAAACAATCTCTGTTGTATCCTTGTGGTAAAGGTGGTTAGTAAGAGTTGTTTGCTGAATTTCCTTTATTGTTGTTTAAATGTTTAATTGCAGTTGTTGGTTGTAGATGTGCACCACTTGTGTCGATGTGCACTTCCCGTTTTACCAAAACACAGTCGGGAGTTTAAGCCAAACAGTGGTCTCAATTCTGAACTTCATCCATAGATATCTGTCAAAGTGCCCAGCCGGTAAGGTCTATATGTGTTTTAGCTTTTTCATCAAGTATGGTGGCACTCCTCGGCGCCTACTGTAGATCATCAGTGGTGGCGAAATGATGCTACCATGTCACAACCCTCACATCCAACTACTCCTCCATGAACCCAAACCATGGGTCACAACGCCGATGGCACTTACATCTTCTCTATTTCACATTCATTAATATACAAGACACCAGTCATTAAACAGCTTCCAAAACAACATCCTTGAAACCAGCAGAAACCTTCTTACCCTTTTCATCGACCGACACTTCACCATGCAAAGCCAACAAAGAGCCCAAGTCGAACTTTGGTTGCTTCAACAACTTGACCTTTCTGATGTGGATGTTTTGCAAAGGCAAGATAGCTTGAGTGTTCTTTTCAATTTCACGGCCAATGACTTCTGGAATCAACTTGGTGGTCAATTGAGCCAAGGTACAGTTGGAAACTTCTCTTTGCATGACTTCAATCATCTTCTTTCTGACTTCTCTCAACTTGGAGGATTGAGCGTAGGTGGTCTTCTTGACCTGGTTGGCTTGTCTCTTGGTGAAGGCAATGGCGAACACTCTCAAGACGTAGTCGTCAGCGGTCTTGACGGTGACGTTGGCCTCAACCAAGGATTGCCACTTTCTGACCAAGGATCTAATCTTGTCAGAGGTGAAGTCCAAACCGTGGAAGTTGGTCAACAAGTTCTTACCTTGAACTTCGTCGACTCTCAACTTGACCTTTCTGTAGGAGTGGTCCTCGGAGCCTTGCAAGTCAGCCAAAGAGACTTCGACGACACGGCCCTTCAAACCGTCAACAGCGTTCTTCAAACCGGTGGATCTGTTGATAAGAGTCTTACCAACGTTTCTGTTTTCAAAGGTGGTTGGGGCCTTGATGTCGTACCATTCCTTTCTGGTGAATGGGTCAACGACCTTCTTCTTCAATCCCTTCTTGCCCTTGGACAATCTCTTGTTCTTTCCGACAGCCATATTGATGTGATTTGATGGAAGAGTAACTGAAGCTTTTTGTAAATTTGGCCGCTGCTGAAAAACGAACAGGTGAAAAAAAAATTTGCGCGGAAATTTGCATCAGGGCTGTAGCCCTACTCACGTGATACAAACGTGAGAGTTTGTTCCTGCATGCGCGTGCCATTCTGGAAAGTGAAAAGTGTGGGGAAGCTTCGTCAATAGACGACTCTAGCAAGCTTGGTAGCCAGGCAAACTCCGTAAGCAGTTTCCATGATAAGCTATTAGTGGCCATCTTGCTCCCTTCCCACTCTTTTACCTCTACAATCTTTTATCCGAACCGTTTATTCAACAAACTAGTCCAATGCAAATATATATACAAATATAAATAAATTAAAAAGCAGAAGTGAAATCATCAATCCAAGTCCTTCGGACCATTATTGGATGCAATTAAACGCTTATTGGTTTTCTGGTCTCAACTTTCTGACTTCCTTACCAACTCTCCAGATTTCCATTTCTCTGATGGTCTTCAATTCGGCTTCCAACTTGTCTCTGTAGTCAGGTTGGGAGTTGAAGTCCAAGGATCTTTGGGTTTCCTTACCAGTCTTGACAGAGTCGTACAAGTCTTCAAAGACAGGCTTCAAGGCATCCTTGAAGATTGGGTACCAGTCCAAAGCACCTCTTCTGGCGGTGGTGGAACAAGCGTCGTACATGTAGTCCATACCGTACTTACCAATCAATGGGTACAAGGATTGGGTGGCTTCTTCGACAGTTTCGTTGAAGGCTTCAGATGGGGTGTGGCCGTTTTCTCTCAAGACTTCGTATTGAGCCAAGAACATACCGTGGATACCACCCATCAAACAACCTCTTTCACCGTACAAGTCAGAGTTGACTTCTCTTTCAAAGGTGGTTTGGTAGACGTAACCAGAACCAATGGCGACAGCGAGGGCAATAGCCTTTTCTTCAGCCTTACCGGTAACATCGTTCCAGACAGCGTAGGAGGAGTTGATACCTCTACCCTCCTTGAACAAGGATCTGACAGTTCTACCAGAACCCTTTGGAGCAGCCAAGATAACGTCAACGTTGGCTGGGGTTTCAACGTGGGTCAAGTCCTTGAAGACTGGGGAGAAACCGTGGGAGAAGTACAAGGTCTTGCCTTCGGTGATCAAAGGCTTCAAAGCTGGCCAGGTTTCGGATTGGGCAGCGTCGGACAACAAGTTCATGATGTAGGTACCCTTGTTGATGGCTTCTTCAACCTCAAACAAGTTTTCACCTGGGACCCAACCGTCCTCAATGGCAGCCTTCCAAGAAGCACCGTTCTTTCTGACACCAATGATGACGTTAAGACCATTGTCTCTCAAGTTCAAACCTTGACCGTAACCTTGGGAACCGTAACCAATCAAGGCCAAGGTGTCGTCCTTGAAGTACTCGTGCAACTTTTCTTGAGGCCAGTCGGCTCTTTCGTGCACAACTTCTTCGGTACCACCAAAGTTGATGGTCTTGAGACCACGGACAGCAGCTGGGGCCATGGACTTCTTGGAGACAATGGTTCTGGTGGAGGTGGCCAAGGCACTCAAGGTTCTCTTGGCAGCGATTTGCTTAGCAGCAGCAGCACTGGCGTTTCTAGCCATACGAATGGAAGCGTTTCTAAAAGACATTGTTTTGAATAGATGTTTTTCTTTGTTAGTTTTTCACTCCAGAGGGGATTTTCGGCCACCTTTATATGAAAAATTGCCCGCCCAGGCAGATCCCCGAATTTTTCACCCACCACGGTGAGTCACGGGAATGCGCTACACAAACGTGCAGGATTGTCCCATGGAAGCCTACAAAGGCCGCTGTGTGCAGGCCCCCACCGCTCCGGCGCCGGTTCCGCGCCCCCGGTCCCGCTGCACCGGCTGCGGTGCGGCCATCCCTGGACCAAAGGCAGCGACATGGAGCAGGCTTGGGGCAGGAGACACCGCATGCCGCCGACAGCGATGACGCAGCACCACGGGGGACGACATGCCACCCTGGTGTCCACGAGCAGAAAAGGAGCAAGACAAAGAAAGGGAGAACAATAGGCCGACAAGAAGGGCAGCTCCAAGAGAGTCATAAGAGACAAGAGAGTGCTATGGCCAAGAGCCCAATAGGAGTAGTGACTGGCAGCAGAGTTCTCCGCAAGTATCTGTTTGCAACCCTTGCACCCTGGAGTGAGTCAGCTCCACGACACCGCGACACAGGGACCAGCGACTCGCCGACTCAGCAATCTTGGGCGACAAATCCCGGCAGCGGCTGCGGTCGTGATGATTGTGTAATGCCCCTTAGCGATGACACAGAAGAGCGTAGGAGCGAGACCGCACGATAAGGATTGATCAAGCGGGGGAGCTGAAGAGGGGAGGCGTAGAAAGGCGGCCACTAGACGGCCAGGAAGCCGTACGGTGAGTGAGACTAGCAGGTGTTTCCTTTGTTGAGATCAGCGATTTGATGTGGCAGAGCCGATCTGGGCATGGCGTGGCATGGCGTGGGCAATTTGACGTGGACAGGGCGTGGACAAGGCGTGGACAATTGGCGTGGACAATTGGCGTGGCCTCTGACGTGGACAATTGGTGTGGGCCTGACGTGAGGTAGATCGCTGCAGACATGTGGGGTTGTGTTGGGAGTTCGTGGGTGTTGCCGTGTGTGTCGTGGAGTGTCACCGTGGGAGTGTTGATTGGAATGTCTCATGTCTCTGGAGACGTCAAGGCTTGGTGGAATGTGAGACATTTCTAGCTCCCATTCCTGATCTGTTCCTGATCTCGTTCCTGATCCCGTGGCTCATCCCGTTGCACATTCGTTCTTCATCTCATCTCTGTTATCATACGCTCAATGAGCTACATGATTCTCATGGTAATACTTCACCATCTTACACTCCCTATACATGATTCTCCATACTTGCGTCACCATCGTAATACTCACACATCATGTCTTCATTCACTGTACATACTTCACTCATCGTAAAACTTCACTCATCGTAAAACTTCACCATTTTACACTCCCTGATCTATACATGATTCTCCATACTTCACTCATCGTAATACTCACACATCATGTCTTCATTCACTTAGTGTACACACTTCACTCATCGTAAAACAACTCATCATACACTTCACACATCGTAATACTTCACCATCTTACACTCCCTGATCTATACATGATTCGCTATGCTTACTTCACTCATCGTAATACTTCATTCGACATACTTCACTCATTTTAAATACTTCACTCATTTTAAATACTTCACTCATCATAGTACTTACTTCACTCATAGTAACACTTCACTCGTCATATACATCCATCTCTCATCGTAATACTTCGCTCATCGAAATACTTTACTCATCGCAATACTTCACTCATTGTAAATACTTCACTCATCATACACTTCACACATCGTAATACTTCACTCATCGCAATACTCGCTCATCGCAATAATCACACATCGCAATACTCACTCATTATCTTCCGCTACACCCTCCCTCTATACTGTTTATTATATATACACAGAGGTCAAAGTTCATACCAACTACCAACAATGGTAACCGGCCCATTGGGTTTCTCCTTTGAGGTATGCAAAGACAAGTCGTTCAAGGTGGCGGCAAGCTGCTTCAGCCATTCGTCCTCGTCGTCCATGTCCAACCACAGCATTCTGGACGTGACCGAGTCCAAGGACTCCACCAAGGAAGGCACGGCCGAGTCGAGCGCAGGGCCCGCCTCCACCTCGATGGGCGCAGAGCGGGCAAAGGCAGCAGCGTCGGCAGGCAAGTCGTCGTGGTCCATGTCAAAGACATTGTCGTGGTAGTCTTCGAAATCCTCAACAAAGAAACCGTCCCTCCAGTTTTCGCAAAGTAAATCATAGAATTCGTCCAACGATCTCTCCTTGAGCTTGGCATTGTACACCTCTGGCGAGTCTGCGGTGGTGCCGACCCTGAGCAAGGGCTGGACAATGTTGAACAAGTTGGAGTTCATCGAAGGGTAGATGTCATAAAGGATGGAGTAGTAATTTTTTTCAATGATTTTCTTGAAGTTTGAGTCCAGCGGCACCAGCTTGAAGGGGCTGGAGCCAAAGATACAGTTGAGGAGCGTGATGCCGAGCGACCAGTAGTCGGCCAACTGCGAGTCCACGCTCTTGTTGGGGGAGAGAAAGTCAATCACCTCGGGGGCCATGTAGCGCTCGGTGCCAATGTTGAACTCCTTGTTGTGTCTGGCAAAGGTGGCCAAGCCCCAGTCACACAACTTGAAGTTGCCGTTCTTGTCGAGCAAGATGTTTTCCGGCTTCAAGTCACGGTGGTAGACCCCCATCAGGTGGCAGTACTGCACCGCCAGGTACAACTGGGAGCAGAGCTTGTAGATCTCCTCCGTGGAGAGCTTTCTCTCGTGGATCAAGTCGTACAAGTCGCCGTTGGAGCAGTACTCCAACACGAGGATGATGTGCGTGTCAATCTCAAAGTGGTCCAAGAGGCGGCACACGTACTTGCTGCCGGCACCCAAGCGCTCCAAGATGGCAATCTCGTTGTCAATCAACGTGTTGTCGTGCTTCTTGGGGATCGCCTTGATGCTAACAAAGTCGTGCGTCAACACGTCCTTGGCAAGCGAAACCGTGCCAAAGGCGCCCTTCTGGATCCGGTTGATAAACTTGTATTTATCGTTTAATAGAATCGCCTTGGATTCGTAGCTTTCATAAGTCGTTAAAGTCATTCCCCACACCAAATTATAAAGGTCAAATAAAAATCGTAATCGTTAAAACAAAAAGTCCAGTAGTATAAAAATCGTAATAAAAAAAAAAAACTCAAAGTTTCGTTGCTCGTAAAAGAGTGTGCTACCCTAAGGGAGTGTCAAGGTGGTACTGATGGTTGTTCTGTTGGCAAATCAACTCAAAGTGGCTGTAAAGTTATATATATAAAAAGTTCGTTATCGTATGTGCTGGTGACAGAAAAAAATGGAACCGCCTGGAAATGTCTGGAATTTATATGGGGCCGCGGACGACTCCTATTGCGCTGGCGATAAGTCACACTATCGTTGCATAGACAAAAAGTGTGGACCAATTCCTAATCGGGAAGGTAAACAGTCGCTGCAACGGGCAGCTGACGTAAGGGCTCACGTCAGCAGCAGCCCCCCACCACTGCCTTTATCTGCGATTTTGCCGAGCTGAGCGATGTCCCCAATGAGGTTTAGGGGGTTGGTTACAATGCTTGTATGAAACGGGAAGTTAGGGGTTAGCCGAGTCTGGGCACTAACCGGGGCTCCCAGGGTAGGAAACGCATCTCAGGGGGGGGTGGTGTCCACACTAGGCAGTCCCCGGACACCTCTCCATGGGTGTAGCAGCGGTTTGGTGGCAGCCAAGGGGACTACCAAAGGGGAGATTACATAAGATGAGATAAATATTCAATTAGGTGCACATAACTAGAGACTAAATGGGCCTAGAAGGCGGGGGACAAGACAGGGTGGGCATGAGGGTCACTGGAGCAACCCCGGAACCACGGTGGTTCCCAGTGTTCAGCAGCACCTTTCATCACCCGTCGCCCCAGCCAGTCAGCCAAGTGCCCCCTGTCAGCACATATCATATTCGTCAGGTGTCCCTGGCTGCCCGCGCCATCAGATAGGAACGGATGGGGTCAGCTCACGTGCTTTGTGGCGGGCTCACAAAGAGGCCTTTGGCCCCAAGAGCTCATCAATCTTGGGGGCAATGGCGGAGGGCTTGGTCAAGGAGGAGAATCTCTCAATCACCTTGCCGTCCTTGTCGATCAAGAACTTCTCAAAGTTCCACTTGATTCTGTTCAAGCCCAACAAGCCGGACTTCTGGGACTTCAAGAACTTGTAGACTGGGGAAGCGTTGGAGCCGTTCACGTCAATCTTCTCCAAGACAGGGAAGGTGACGCCGTAGTTGACGGAACAGAAGGTGGCAATCTCGTCGGCGCTGCCTGGCTCCTGGCCACCAAACTGGTTGCAGGGAAAACCCAAGATCTGGACGTCCTGGCCCTCGTACTTTTTGTTCAACTCCTCGAGCTCCTTGTATTGTGGCGTGAACCCACACTTGGATGCGACGTTGACAATGAGCACAACCTTGCCCTTCAATTGGTCGAATGGGTAGGCGGTTCCCTTGGCGTCCTTGGGGGTTAATTCGTAGAAGTTGCTCATGTTTGCTTGCTGAGTAATGTGTTTGGATAAATACTTGGGAACCAGGCCTCTAAAGCGACAAGCCCAGCTCCAAGCCCGCCGGTGCGGGCACGACCGCCCGCTCTTCTGGAACAATCTATATCCGAGAAATGTGGGTAGTGCCGCAGCCGAACGGGCTTGGATGGTGTGATCTTTGCAGTTGGCCCACTCTGCGTGGGCCGTGGGATGGCCGGCCTGCTCTGCCCCAGTCTGAGCGACCTTCGTCGCCCGCCATTTTGCAGTCCTTCCCCCAGAATTGTTGCTGGGGTTGGGAGCTCATCTCGTGCCCCTCGTTTAAGCTACCGATTAGTAGTTTAATTGCCAGTGGCTCTGAGCACACGAAGATTGTGTCCGATCCAACCTGGGCAATGTGTTCTGTCTTAGGCAAGCGTTGACTGTGTCTTTCATGCACATGCTTTCTTTCCATTCCACCCTAAAACGTCTTATCTGTTGGCCTTTAGCCGGACCCGATGGTTTTCACGTGCTGATGCCGGAACGGATCATCAAAACGGAACATAAAGCGGAACATCAACAACAACGGAACTGGAATACCAGCCGGGGAGCACCAAAAATAAGGCTCTACCTTATCGCTGGCGTCTCTTGATAGGCCATTATGCTTGTATGTATCTTGGGGACTGCTCTTGTTAGGTTGTAGGAGTGTCTGGAGTTTGTCTGGGGCTGTGCTGTTCCGTCTCGTCTATTTCGCAGCCATTAAAGATTGGGCGGTGAAGCGGGATGCCGGCGGATGTCGGTGTGGGCCAGATTCCACTACAAACTTCATTTAGTGTGTTTGCTAGTCAATGTCTGTTGCTGTAAGTAGCTGTTTGTTATTCTGGTTGGGTGTCTGCTGTCCGGTTGCACCGCCCTCCACTCATATTTCCAACTATGTAGCCAAAACTGTCAAAATGTCAAGACGGACACTGACACGCGGGAGTGACTTTTAGGCTACACGAGATGCACAGATCACCAAGAATGTGTTGCAAGCCAATGACATCATACCAATGGTGCTCGAAACGAAGGGGCCATGTCTGCCACGATTCCACGGTTCCTGCCATGAGCTCGTGTGTTGGGTGGTTGGTGCCACACTCCTTGGTCTTGTCTCCCACTTTACTTCCTGTGGTCTTGTCCTCTCCCACCTTCACTCCTCCCTACCTACACCAGTTACAGCAGTTGCTCTATTACGCTATTTACAAACTCCTCCACCTAATCCTCCTAACTGCCTCGCCCTACAAACCTTCCACACCCTCCACACGAACAGCATGGTATTGCTGCTTACCAATCCTGATAAGCATCAACTTGCCTTCAACCAAATGGTTGTCCTGGTCAAACAAAACAACGTCGTCAGGATCCTCAAACTGCGTTCTGTCGAGACCCAAGTAAACCCCTCCGTTCTTGATTAAGGTTTTGGTTTCACGTTTGGACTTGTTCAAAATCTTGGCCAACAAGGTGCTCATTTTCAAGTCTTCTATCATGGCATCTGGAAACTCCTCCTTCAAATTAAACTTTTGCAAAATCCCGGCCTTACCTAATACTGTAATCAACTTTTCAGCTGAAACCTCATCGTTAAAGGGCTGGTCTGGAGTGGGAAACAAAAACCCAGTGACGTATGCCATTTCGTCCCCGTACCCAACACCGTGGATCAAGTCCACCACCTCTCTTGCCAAAATACGTTGTGCCACACGCAACCCCGGGTCGTTCTTCTCCTGCTCAAGGATGTTGTTGTCGATCACCAGTGTTGGAATCAACGTGAAGGTCTTCAACAACTTGCCCACAATCTCATCGGGCACATTGATGAAGTACTGGTAGAGGTGGAATGGCGTGGTGAGCGTCTTGTCGATGAAAACGGCGTTTCCGGCAGACTTGCCGAACTTCTCGCCAGACGGAGTCGTGAGAAGCGGCACCGTCATACCAAACGAAGGCTTGGCTTCCCCAGACTCGCCCTGCTTTTGCAATCTGGAGATCAAGTCGATCCCAGCGGTGATGTTGCCCCACTGGTCGTTTCCTCCAATCTGCATGTTGACCTTGTGCTTGTTGAAAAGGTGCCAGAAGTCGTACGCCTGGAGCACCTGGTAGGTGAACTCGTTGAACCCAATCCCGTTGTTGGACAGTAATCTCGACTGGACAGAGTCCCTGGCGAGCATCGCAGACACTCTAATGTGTCTGCCAAACTGGGCCAAAAAGTCCAACATCTTGATGGACGACCACCACGAGGCATTATTTACAATTTCCACCTCTCCGTTCTTTGTAGGGTAGTTTCTCGATTCGGCGTACTTGATGCCGTTTTCCAAAAACTGCTTGATCTGGCCCTGGATCTTCTCCACGTTACTTTCTCTGACGGCATCCTCCAAGGCCTGTCTTTCGGTCAGTCTGCCACTTGGATCTCCAACAGCACCAGTGGCTCCGCCAACCAAACCAACAACCCCGTGTCCTCTCAAATAAAAGTGAAGCAACACCATCAATGGCAACAAGTTGCCCAAGTGGAGCGAGTTGGCGCTGGGGTCGGCTCCACAGTAGAGCTTGAACTTGTGGGTCGACGAGGGTTTGGTGAGTTCAAAAAGATCGTCATTCGAGATTGTTTCGACTAAACTTCTCTTTTGCAAGTGTCCAACCAAGGATCCCTCCTCCACGTCCTTGGCGTGTTCGGCCAGTGGAGTCAACTGCTGGACGGTGGGAATGAGCGTCACCACCTCCTCTGCACTGGCAGTGGCAGCAGCGTCGCCCTGGGTGGGAACAGTGGGTGCGTCGTAGGTGCTGTTGAACCTCGCTAAGGTCGTCCCTACCAGAGGGATCCCCCGTGGCAAACGGTGTCTGGTAAGTCTTGAGAGCATGAGTTGATTTTTTTTTTGCTGCCAAACTTTTTTTCATACATAGATAATGTCTAACAACCCAGGAAACCCGGCAGTGGATGCTGGAAAGAAGAGGAAAAGAAAGAGATCGAAGAAGGGAGGAAATAATGAAGCCCAGGAAGTGGTTGTAGCAGATCAACTGTCAGAAATTGCCAATGACGTGAAGACAAACAGGAGTAACAAGAAGATGAGATTCGACGTGGAGGAAGACAAGGAGGAGATCAAACCAAAGCAGGAGGAACCACAACAAGAAGAAGAACTTCCAACATCCGACGAAAAGAGTGAAGAAGAGACACCAGTTGCTGTGAAGTCAAAAGATTCCAAAAAGAAGTCGACTCCAGCTCCCAAACCTGCCTCGATGGCGGCTCCCCAGACTGGAGATGAGCATCCCAAATCATCGACCAAACCAAGGAAACCCAAAACAGCAACCTTCTACGACAGTGACGAAGAATCCAAATCGTTCCACACGGCCAAACAAGTGTCTAGAGAGGAGCTTGCAGCCAAAGCCAGGAGTTTGCTTGAAGTCCGTCGCAACTTGCCCATCTACCAACACAAAGACACCATCATGGAGTACGTCAAGAACAACCAGGTGACGGTCATCATTGGTGAAACCGGTTCCGGTAAGTCGACGCAAATCCCCCAATTCTTGATACCGGCCAATAAGAAGCAGATTGCCGTCACCCAGCCCAGAAGAGTGGCGGCCGCCTCGTTGGCCACCAGAGTGAGCGAGGAGTACGGGTGCCACTTGGGCCAGGAGGTCGGGTACCAGGTGCGTTTTGCCAACTTCACGGGCCAGCGCACCAAACTCAAGTACTTGACGGACGGTATGCTCTTGAGAGAGATCATGTTGGACGGCAAGTTGCTGAAGTACTCCACCATCATCTTGGATGAAGCGCACGAAAGAACCGTCTTGACGGATTTGATCATGGGGTTCTTGAAACAGTTGATTGTCACCAAGACCAGAACAGACTTGAAGGTGATAGTCATGTCGGCCACCTTGAACGCCGAGTTGTTCAGCAAGTTCTTCAACAACTGTCCGATCTTGTTCATCGAGGGTAAGATGTACCCCGTTTCCCAGTTCTACCTCACAGACAACTCGGACGATATCGTGGACACCATGGTCCGTACGGTTGTGCAAATCAACAGATCGGAGCAGGCGGGCGATATCTTGTGTTTTCTCCCGGGTCAAGAGGAAATCGACAGCTGTGTGACCGCCTTGAACACGCTAGCACCGCAATTGCCCAAAGATTCGCCATTATTGGTGGCCATGCCACTCTATGCAGCTCTTTCACCCAACCAGCAGGCCAAAATCTTCGAAGCTGTCGGCAAAAACAAGAGAAAGATCATTTTGGCCACCAATATTGCCGAAACCTCCATCACTGTGAGTGGGGTAAAGTACGTCATTGACTCAGGATTAAGAAAGGTCAAGGTGTGGAAACACCAGTTAGGGTTATCAACCTTACTCACGACGCCAATTTCCCAGGCTTCGGCCAAACAAAGAGCTGGTAGAGCTGGGAGAGAGTCCGAAGGTAAGGTGTTCAGACTCTACCTGGAAAAGACCTTTTCCGACAAACTTCCTAAGCAACAAGAGTCTGAAATCTTGCGTAATGACATCATCTTGCCCATCTTGACCCTCAAGAAGCTTGGAGTGGACGATTTGCTTAACTGGACGTGGTTGGAGCACCCTGGCCAAGAGTCCATTTTGGCTGCACTTAACACTTTGTACGCCTTGGGGGCCTTGAACGACTCCGGAAAGGTCACGTCGTTGGGGTACAAGATGAGTGTGTTGCCGCTTCCTCCCCAGTTGTCGGCAGTGTTGATCACGGCGTTGCAGTTCCGTGTGTTGAGTCCGGTCATCGACATTGTCTCGTGCTTGTCGGTGGACAACTTGGTGTTGAACGTGGGGTCGTCCAATGGTGAGTTGAGAGACGAGGTCAACTACAAGCGCAGACAGTACTGTCCATTGGGCTGCCAGCACGGAGACTTGATCACACTTAAGGAGTACTTTGACTACTTCCAGGAGGCCAGTGCTGCCTCCAGCGAAGAAGCCAAGATGTGGTGCAAGGAGATGTACATCAGCTACAAGGGCTTCAAGAACGTGATGAAGGTAAGGCACCAGTTACGTGAGTATATTCTTGCCACCATCAACCAGGACGACTCGTTGAAGGAGCACGAGAGACAGCAGCAGCTCCGGGACGCCAAGTTGCAGCTCGACGACGACGACGAGGTGTCTTCCAAGGCGTACGACATACCTTCGGTGCTCAAGTCGTTCCTCAAGGGCTACATCACCAACACCGCCGTGGGTATGCCCGACAGGCTGTACAGAACATTCAACTCGGGGCAGCTCATCAGCATCCATCCGTCTTCCAACCTCTTTGGCAAGTCCAACTTGGACGCCATCATGTACATTGAGTATGTTTTCACCACCAAGGGGTACGCCAGAAGTGTTTCTGCGATAGAGTTGGGATGGTTGCAAGAGATAGCTCCTCATATATTAGGAGCCACCAAGGTTAATGTGAATGATGATTGAGTTCAGAGTGGTGGGTTGGTACAAGAGGGAGCAAGGTTATACGATGATTGATAGATTAGATAGATAATAGATAGATAGATAGAGTGGTGTAGTGGATGACACGGATTGACTGGCTATGGCGACTGCTTTGGCTGGTGTTCAAGTGGCAAAAAGATTGGGTTTGTAAGGCAACCGGTGATGTTCTATCAGTTTAGCTGGTGGGGTATCAGCTCAACCGGTGAAGTTGTCCTGTTTAGCTGGTAATGGTGTCAGCTCAACCGGTGGTGTTGCCCTACTTTCAGCCTAAATTTTTGGTATCAGCTTGAGTTTTGGTGTCAGCTTGCCCACTTAACTGGCAATTCTCCCAACACAAGACGGTCTATTCTGGTATCGACAGTCAATTCTGGTAACAAAGAACCATCCCGACATGGAAACCTAGAGCACATCTTCCTGGCAAAAGACTTTACTGTAAGTCAACCTATCCTAGCGCTCCAGTCACTTCCCTACCCCAACACCTTCTTGACAGCACTAATAACCAGATCAAAAACAGCAGTGTTTCCAGCAATAACACCCTTGGATTGCAAGAAACGACCCTTACCAAAATCAAGTGGAGTCCCTGATACATCCCCAACCTTTCCACCGGCCTCGTAGATCAAGACGTTTCCTGCGGCGTGGTCCCAGATCTTTTCTCTATAGGTATCGCTGATTGGCAAACGCAAGTAGATGTCAGCCTGGCCAGAGGCAAGCACACAGTATTTGACCTGGGAGTCCAAGTTAAGGGTCTGTTTGGCGACGGTGGAGTCCTGGAAACCAAGCAAGGCCTTGATCTGGGACTGGGTGGAGTGGGAGGAGTGGCCCTTTTCCACGCCCTCTGCCACCACAAGGTCGTCTGGGTTGGTGGACTGCTTCATGTGGATACGCTTCTGGGTGGCCAAGGGGTCGAAGCCGGCGTTGGCGAACAACGGCGAGTAGTAGGCTCCCACGCCCTTGATGGCCGAATAGAGGCCGCCGACCACGCCCGAGTGTTCTGAGTTGGAAACAATGGTGGCGGGCAAGTTGGGGCAGCCAATGACACCCAAAACAACCTCGCCGTCCTCAATCAAGGCAAGACACACGGCAAACTGGTCGCCCCGCAAGAAACCCTTGGTGCCGTCGATGGGGTCCAAGGCCCACACACGGCCCTTGCTGCCGCCCTGGGAGGAACCAAGATCGATGCTGCGGAACACTTCGGCCAAGCTGGCCAACTCGCCGAGCTGGGCGCTGGATTCGGCCGTCTGGGCCTGCACCTGCTGGATGATTTCCAAGATCTTGGGGTTGAGGTGGGCGCCGGCCTCCGACTGGAGGTCTGCGGAATCCTCCTCGCCAATGATCTCGTCACCAGGGAAGTTCAAGGCAAGTGCGTGGTTGACAATGGCCTGGGCAGCGTAGTCCCCGATGGTCACCGGCGACTTGTCGTCCTTGATTTGGGTGCCAGACTTCTGCGTCGTGGCGATCGAGTCGCTGAGCTTCTTGGTGAGAATGGACGCTCTCTTGACCGCCAACGTGGCAATCTCAAGCTCCTTGGCATATGGGTGGACTGGCATGACGAAAGACAGCGTGCTATACCAGAGTCGGGCAAATCTGAAGACTAGAATTGAAGAGACGATGGTGATTATGAGATACCTTTTCATGATGTTAGAGCACATGATAAGACGCACATGATGACGACACAATCAGGGCCCGCCGGCAGGCTTCCGGAGCCCCCAGCACGTCGCCAGCACCCGCAAAACCGGCCGCCCACACCCAGGGGCTCTCCCGCTGAGCCCAGCGACGTCCCCGCCGCCGCCAGCCCCTACGGCTACCCCAGAATCACCCGCCAGGAACAGCCAGTGGAGGGACCCCGGCCACAGCACAGCCCTATTGTATGCAGAATTTTTCCACCAGGCAAAAGTCAAGAGATCCCTGAAGTTCCAAGCTACGATGGCCCGCAAGTTCATAAGCAAGGGTCTCATTGCGGTGGCGTTGCTTGTGGTGTTGTCCTTCTGCCTCCAGCTCTTGCCTGTGATATCTGTTCCCGTGACCAACCCGGACCGGCGCATGTACTTGGCCGAGTACCGCAACTACACGTTCGGAGTGTTTGGCGTGTGCCACAAGGCCACGGGCAACTGCACTGCCACCAAGATCGGGTACCCGTCGGTCAAGTCCAAGACGTTTGAGCTTGGCAGCGACGGCGATTTCGACGGCCAGCACATGGTGTTGCCGCTGGGCACCACCTACACCATCTCCAAGTTGTTGGTGATGCACGCCGTGGCCTTCTTCTTGAGCGGGCTCGTACTTTTGAGCATGCTCTCGTTGATCTTTGTCGAACGGTTCCGGGAGATCACCGGCATCTACTCCTTCATGTTGCTCTGCTCCTTGTTGTCCTTCATCTGCACCTTGTTGGGGTTTTTGGCTGATATCTTGTTGTTTGTACAGAACTTGACGTGGTTGGGCTGGATCCAGTTGGTTCCGTCCATCGTCTTGGCCATCGTGGCGGCCAGTTTGTGCTTCATCAAGCGCAGAATCAGCTCCAGAAAGTACATTGAGGACGACCACCATCCCTACAACAACGACGACATGAGAATGCACAAGATCGACAAGTCGAGGTGGTCCACGCTAGACGACGGAGCCAGCGACGATGGGTTTTATGTTTACACAAATGGTTTCTACTCCACTGCAGGCAATCAGAATGAGAGAATACGACCTTTTCGGCAGAGTGAGGAGAGTATAGACAGTGACACGAGGCATTCGGTGCGGGAGCCGATATTTACAAATAGGAGTTGGTAGCTATAGCGAAGCTATAGCGTTGTTGCTGGTGCTGCCGAGTGCAGCAGCAACTACTCAACACAGTCATAACAGCACCACTAGCGAATAGTTGCAGTGCGGTACCAGAATAGTCACACAGGCTCACCGTGAGCACAGATTCAGAACAGTACAGCAACAGAATTGACAGGTATAGCACTAGTATGGATGGCTAAGTACGGTATGGTACCAATATCGACAGTTTCAGTACGTTAAGGTACCAGTATCGACAGTTCCAGTACGGTAGGGTACAGCACCAATATCAACAGTACCAGTACGGTACAGCACCAATATCGAGAGCACCGATACCTTTTAGCACCAGTTCACAGTACCATGGGTAACCCAAAGAATAGGTACCATACTCAAACCACAGAACAGGTTAAATGAGTGCATTACAAAAAGGTATCATGGGTGACTCGCATAACAAGTACTTTGGACACAGAACAGTTACATGGGTAACCCACAGAACAGGCACCATGGGAAATCCTACTTGGGTACACAGTACAGGTACCATGGGTAACCCACAGCACAAGTACTTTGGTATACAGAGAAGTTACCTTGAGTAACCCAAGTACTTGCGTACACAGAACAGGTAACATGAGTGCATTACAGAACACATACCTGGTTACCCACAGTCCTTTTCGTCCCACTACATTGAAAAACCCTAGTCTATATACATTAAAACTTATCAATGGAAGCCAATGTCATCTGTCGTAGCTTCATCTATGTCCTCTGGGCCATGACCCATCTCCACTCTCTTTCACTCTCTTCCTTACCTTTTTACCATATTAATGGGCCACCCTTCTCATGAACTGGGCCGCCAATAAATCCTTGTCGTCCTCTGCTATCTCCATAAGCAAGTTCTTCAACTCGGCCTGGTACTTCTTGATGTACACCGGGTCCACCAAGTCGACCAAACCCTCGAACTCCACAACGTTGCGTACACAGTGCTTGTAGAAGAACTCAAACAAAACCGGATTCATCTTCACGTGGAACAAGACAGGCTTCAAGTTGGCCAAATCCTGGATGATGCGGTCCTTGGTCCGGGGGCTGTTCTTCAACTGATTCTCGTATGTGCCCACGTAGAGGTTGACGTTGTCCACACTTGGACAGATCTTCTTGGACACCATCAAATCAAGTACTTTGCTGGCACTGGTAAGATCCCCACCGTGGGTCAAGACGCTGAAAAGCCTGTCCAAGCTGGCGGCACTCATCTGGGAAACCGTCTCCGGGAACGCCCTCGTGACGGTAGTCTGGTAGAACTCGCTAAAAACAATCAGCTTCAACACCCTGGCATTCTGGGAGGTACAGATGGTGGAAACCAAGTGCTCGAGGAAGTCCTGGATGCCCTGCAAGCTAAAATGGTGGGCGTTGTCGGCAATGTATCTGAGCAAGACCTTCAAGTCTGTTGGTTCCGAGATATGGTCCACAAGGAAGACGGATGTGTTGTCGAAGTTGACCAAAGAACCGGCGTCTTTAACGCTGATGGACTGGAAGAGGTGCTTTTCGTACACACCCAAGCTCTTGTAGTAGTCGTCCAAGAGCTCGGAGGTGATGGTGTCGGGGGAGGCCCACTTGTGCTGCAAGGCCTCCACCACGGCCTTGACGGAGAATACAATCTTGTTTTCGGGCTCGATGTCGGCGAGCGGCACTATCTGCTTGTTGAACAAGTCGAACCAGGCCGTGGTGACGCTGGTGAACTGGAGGTTGGTGCCCATGAGCGGTTTGGCGTCCTTGCCGATCCAGCGGAGCGCCGGGTCCCCAAAAAGCGGCGACTTGCTGGCAAGCGCCGTCACAAGCACGTCGTTGGCGTCCGCCCGCACAAAAAGGTCCGCTATTTGCTCGGGATTCTCGATGTTGTGGTGGAACCGGACGGTGGTCTTGGCTGGCTGTGGGTTTGGCACTGCTGCCTCGTTCTGCTCCGGCGTGAGCTTTTCCTCCTCGAAAACGTGTTTGTCTTCGTTGGGCACAAACAGGAGGATCGAATGGTTGTGACGGACAAACGTGCCTGTTGGGTGCCTGCCGTGGGACGGCAACACTCGTACAAGCCGTGGGATCATCGTTGAAGTGGTTGATTGAATTTTTCAATGTCGCGTTGAGACATGGAAGTTGGTGGGGGAACTAGGTTGGTAAAGCTACAGAGAGGAGTTGGTGAGGTGGATTGTAAGTGAAATGGCGTGTAGACTAGAGTGGTGTGGCTGCCACGTTGTTTGTGCTTGGTTTTTGGGGTCCTGACGGGTCCTGACGGGTCCAGGCCGGCCCTGACGGGCTCTGTTTCGAGTTCGTTTCAGACGACACCAAGACTAGCAAACTCTGGCATTCTGACTTTACAAGTAATGTACCTTCTTCTTCTTTTGATGGGCTTCCTGGTGGTTACTCTTGCCCTGGAACTCGACCTCCTATTGGCATCGGCCAACACCAACTCTGCTTGTGTTCGAGAAGCGGTTGCACCTTTGCTTCCACACTGCGCCAAAGGCATTCACATGTTGGACCCACTAGAGCAGAAAATTCTGGCAGTTGAGCTTTCCCTATGCGAGTTTGCCAACTCGGGAGTCGTCTACCCTGTGGAGTGTGACCATCTCGGGTACCAGTTGGGAGAATGCCTAGCCAAGCTAGAAAAGTCGCCCCAGCACTGGACGACATATAGCGGGTACTACCGTGATATCCACACCATCTGCTACGAAGAGTCACTCGCATTTGAGAAGGACAACGTGGTGGAGTTGTTCTCCAACGTGACCAAGATCTACCAAGGTTTCCACTGGGAAATGGCGGGGGCGGCGGCCAACTTGTCGAATGTCGTGGAGGAGCTCGTGGAGCGGTTGCAAAAAGAGATGCTGCAAACGGCTGCGCTACAGCGACAAACGACACACGAGATGGCCGACGAACTCGAGCTAGTACAACGGCAAGTGGGCGGATTAAGTGACACGGTGAAGGTATTGATAGATACGACGACGACGCAGCATCTCCGGGTCAATTTGGAGGAGATGGCGGCCGTGGCTAGCGAGCTCAGACGCCAGTTGCAAATGGCGCAACTCGAGGCGATGGCCAGGTATCACAACCTCTCGGAGATGGGGAGCGAGATGGCCCACAAGGTGATGGGGCAGATGGAGGCGGTGGCGGCGGCCGGAGTGGAGGGTCTCGAGACCGTCAGCGAGTTGGTGGGCTCGACGGGCGACGGGTTGGCGGCGGTGCACGGCATCGTGGGCGAGTTGGCGAGGCGGGTGGCCACCACCGCCGACGCCGTGTCTGGCCACCTACAAGGCCTTCTCAGTTTGCAGGCCCAGATGACGGCCCAGCACATGGACGCTGTTGTTGAGCAGCAGACGTCCCGGCTCGAGCAGGCCGCCGGCACGCTCTCGCAGCACCTCCGCCAGCTCCAGCACTCAGCGGGCGGCCTCGCCCACACTCTCCAGGAGCTCCAGGAGGACGCCAGCGTACTCGCACAGTGCCTCGGCGTGCTCTCAGGTCCCGCTGCATTGCTCTCCTCCACCTTGTCAAGCATGGCGACGCTTGTGGGGCGACCGTCCAGCGTTGTCCGATGCGCTGTTGCAGCCATTGTTGCCGCAACTGCCCACACCATCTCGCCCATTGTGCAAGTTTTCAGCTCATTCGGACACACCTTGCGGGGTGTAGGCTCTGGAGTCATGTCCCTTTGGACGTGGGGCTGCTCCGTAGTGGGCCTCGTCCACCAATTAAAGCACGCCGTAGTTGCCATGGCGATCGCCGTGCTAGTCGCCAGATCTGGCCTCGTCGAAACATGGACCGTTATCTCCATTGTAGCAGGCATCTTTACAGCCATGGCCACGGTCCCCATGCTTGTCCGGGCCCTGCCTCCCGACCCCCACGGCCTCCCCTATGCCCCATGGCCCTAGCACCACTTTTGCGCTCGCATTGAGTTTCCCCATACATTCTGCCAGTGGGCCGTTGGGCCCCAACCACAAAAATGCACATGAGCCCGCCCGGCCGTCCCAGCCTATCCCTACAGGGAAGTCATCTGGCGGAGGAGAGGCCAGGGGACCGCCAGGACGGGGCCCAGCGGGCCTGGAGACATCCGGCCATGGGCCCGACGAGCTCGCTGGACGTCCCCGGTGGCCAGGATCGCCAAACCGAGTGCTCTTCCTCGGTCCCAGCGCTACGTGTTCGTAACAAACAGCGTCACCTTTCTTGTGTGTGTGAGCGATAACCAAAATTTAAAAAGTTAATCTTCTACTACACGTTTAAAACAAAAGCAACCACTCCCCGTAGGCCGCCCCTATTGATACCAACAGCCATCTAGCATCGGACCACACACGAGGTCACACTTACACACACTCGGGAAGCGAAATCAACGCTATTCGAGCAGCACAGCAGCGGCAACACCAGGATTGGTATTAGTCATATACGTGCCGCCACGACAGCCAGCCCCCCGGCACAGCCAAAAGACATGCTAGGGAGGCTCTTCAAGAACAGCGGGTCGCCCGGCAGCAGCGTTGCCCCGGCGGGCGCCAACCCGCCGCAGCTGCCCGTGGGAAGCAACCACTACACCAACAGCCTCAACTCGTATGAGGACTCGTACACACGGGAGATCTTGTACGGCACCCACAACAGCAACCAGTTGAAGCCATACCACTTCACCAACAAGGTGTTCCGGATCATCGTGTCGCAGGACGGCGGCAACCTCCGCTCCAAACAGGTGCTCTTTGACACCTCCCACGAGAAGGAGACGGGCCCGTGCGTCAAGCCCTCCGCCAAGCCCAAGAACATGATGGGCAAGGTGCACCACAACTCGTCCGACTTGAACGACTACATGTTTGGATGCGGCCTTCCCACCAACGAGACCCACAGCTCCACCAAGGTGCACGTCTTGCCCACCTTGCAGCTGTCCTTGTACGGGTCCTACCAGTCCATCTTGATCACCCGCTTGTTTCTGATCACCGACGTGGACAACTCGAGCCTGGGCCCGCTCGACGACTCGTGGGCCCCCGTCCCCACCTTGCCCGTGCGCGAGCTGCCCATACGATGGTCCTCGAGAATGAGGCTGGCTCCCTCCCGCCTGCTCCACCACGAACATTCCAGGCTGCAACAGCCCCCAGCATCCTCAGCGCATCCCCCACACACGCCCATGCCCGCAAACGTCTCCCTCAACAGCAGGTTCTCCATCGGCCTCATCATCCCGCTCGAGTCCCTCAACGACATGAACGACGTGGTGTTCAACAACTGGGAGGAAATTGTGCATTATGTCATCTTGTTGCAGAAACTAGTGACAAAGCGCATCCTAGCCCACTTGAGCAGCGCAGAGGGCCTCATCCACGCCAGCCCCTACATCATCAACAAGCGTATCCAGTTCCCCAACTTCATTTTGCAAAACGAAGGTGACATCCACAACCAGTTGGTCAAGCTAGTCAAGCTCGTGCACTACAACGCAAACATCCCACGGCTCTTCAACGCAAACTCCTTGATCAAGCTGTCCATCCAGTTCCACGAAAACTCGTCCAAGTACAGCTCCTTGCTTCTCAACTGGGTTTTGGAGGTGATGAACTGGTTGGAGTTCAAGGACGGAAGGGTCATCCGAAACGACGTCAATGGCAAGTCCAGCTTCTTGCTGAGCTTGTTGGCCTTGTTGATACCAATCAGACAGACTCTCAGCAGAAAGCCCTACTACAACATCCAAGACTCAAAGAGAGAGTTGACTAGAGTGGTCATAATGACCGGAAACCCCGTCGTGGCCAAGAAGCTCATCTTTATTATTAATGCATTGATCCCAAACAACTTGTTTTCCTTCAGTATCAAGGAAATGGAACAACAAGAGAGAATGGAAGATAGAATAGAAGCTGACGAAAACGTCGGAATAGACCAGCAACTAGCCCTGGTGGAGCCTTCTTTGAAGGATGTCCCCTTCAAGGATGACATTTCTGCTCCAACCAGCAAATACGAATACCCCAGTCCATCGTCATTAGTTGAGATTCCGGGCCCAAGACCCATTCCTATTGCCGGATCTCTTCCCAGCTCCGTGAGCTCAGACAATTCCCTAGCAAGATCCATTCCCTCGGCCAAAGGCTGGGAAATACCGTGCAAGTCGCTGGCCCTGACGTCCAACGATCTCGGCCATACCTCTGCATTTGAGTCCACGACAAAGAGCATCCCCATAGCCAAGGGAGTAACGACGTTTCTGACAAGCAGGGACTCTGGTTCGGGCCACACCTTATCCAAAAGCACCTCAATGAGCTACTTGCTGTCGTCGTTGAACTCGTCATTGTCGTCGCTGGTGTTGAGCTACTCTCTCACCAAGTTGGGAGGGAGCTTGATGGACTCATGGAAGAACTCATTCTCGTCCAACAGCAACTCGGCCTTTTCCAACAATGGTGGGCCCTCCAACAACAATGTGGGCTCTACCACGATATCAAACTATACCCAATTTCCAGGTCCAGCCACCGTTGCAGCACCCATACCCACACCTCCCAACTTTGCATCTTACAACAGCGATGAGTATATTCCAGCTTTCGGCAGCCTAACCAAGAGAAGCTCGATACAGACGATGAGAACACCCTCGCCGGCGGTCGAGGTTGACGACTTCTCGTGGAACCAGTTCCACCAGCACCAGCACCAGCAGCCGGGGGCCAGCTTCACAGACTCGAGCATCTCGCTGCACTCCACGAGTGGCAGCATATTTATTAACCAACCGTCGGCATCCTACACCAACTCGAGCATAATAGCGCTGACCCCCACCAAGCTCTCGCGTACCCAGTCCATGTTTGACCTTTATAATATGCATAACAACAACCACGTTTCGTTGCCCATCGAAGAGAGAAGATTGTTTCCTAGCAAGAGAACGCTCGAGGTGAAGAGATCCAAAACCAGTTTGTTCACACCGTTGGTGAACGATAAAATGGTCAAGAATGTCGTTGAGCACAACAGAGAGGTGATCAAGAACAAGTGTGAAAAGATTATGAAGTTGGGCAGTATCCTGCTCCGTTTGGACGGGGCACTGTTGGACGTGTCGATGAGCTCCAAACTCATGGAAAATGACGATTTGTACAAGGAAGAGTATGAGGAGTTTGGCGGACACGACTTGGCCGAAGAGAGAGAGGAAGACGAAGACCAGGAGGACCAAGAAAACAAGTATGCCAATCTGAGCGGCGAGTACTCGTACGAACTCGACGACTCCAAGAGCTTTTCCAACGACCAGCACACCATCACCGGCACCACCACCACTGCCAGCAAGGAGGAGATTGACGACACCATCTTCAAATGCAAGCCCATTCTTCCCAATGTGGCCTTCAGCGACGAGTTCCGCCTCGAGTACAACATCCAGTCGTGTCCTGTCAACGCCAAGCTCGAGAACCAGGTGATGACGACAATGAAGAACGACCTCTTGTTCTACCAGAACAACTTTGACTATGAGGAGGTGTTGACACGGACCGTGTTCATCAGCTTGCGGGAACGGGAAATCAAGGTGATTGAAATGAGCATTGCCAACACGACGCCGGCGGGCGGGCGGTCGTACAACGGAAGCGAGTGCACATCTCCGAACGAGGTTGCCGGGCCCAACTCGTACTTCAACCTCCACAACGGGTCTTTCAAAACGACGCCCGTGTCGCCCACGACACCGGTGCTGGTGAGCCCCAGCCCGGGCACGCCTGGCCGCAACATGTACAAGACCCGCATCAAGAAGGTGTTCACTCCGAGCCGCAACGCTGGCAACCAGGAGATGATCCTGCGCATCGACAATGTGTTGGACGAAATCACACAGCTCTTTGCCCAGCAGCTGCAGCAGTACGAGGACTCCCGCTTCAACAAAAAGCCCATGCCCGAGGACGTGCTGCTGCCCGGGCCCGGGCCCCAGCACTGCTCCTATGACGAGTTCACCAAGAAACTCTCTGGCTTGGTTTTAGGTTTGATTGAGTAGGGATATTATTTCGGGGACTCCTCCCGTGAGGCCATGGCTTGCAGCCGGCTACCGCCAGAGAGACACAGACAGACCCAGCGTCAACATTAGACGGTGCAAATGTTTATCAGAGACACAAGGATGTACTGTCAGGGGACTGGCCCCAAAGCCGTGTTTGAGATGGCTGGGAGGGGGCCAGCCCTATTTTTTCACAGTCTAGATGATGTGCTCTCGGATTTGTATACTGAATTTTATTTGAGGGGATGTGAAATGTAGTCGGAGGAAAGGGAGCACGGCCCGAAGAGAGTCTGGGGAAGCAGCAGATGAGGTGGGAGGCGGTGGACTGACATTTGAATGACTGTTCCTAGGTAGGAAAGTCGTTACGCAAGGGAAGCGGAATGTCAGCAGGGTTCCACGTCACTGGCTTCCCTCCAGATAAAGTTAATTAGCGTTTCTAGGAAGTCTAAGCACCATTACCGGGCAATCTGTATGGTGATGTAAAAACAACAAGGCATTGTTGCCCGAATAGGAAATTCCGTATTGGGCGCGCCTTTCTACACTGTGGGTTCTGGCGGTTTCCCCCCAAACTCTAAATGGCACGACGAATGGGGGAACAGAGGAGATGAGGGGGCGGCCGAACAAAGGGTGCCATTGGCGGGTTTGGCCAGCATTGTTGGCGACGGTACAGGAGCATTATGGTGCTGCCGGCGTCTGCGCAGCCTTACTCCGGAAAGGATAAGAGAGAGGCTGTTTCAAGAAAGCGCATTGTTCCCTGGGGGGACGCGCAAGGCGGGCCCAGCAGAAGGTCAGTATTTTGTGCGCCCAAAGGAACAATACAGAATTATATAGAATGTCTTGCATTTTGAACTATTATTGAGGTGCAAAAATTTGTGGCACATGTGGCCGGTATCTCTGGTGGAGGAGCGAATCCTCCGGGCCTCTCAGGCAAAAAAACAGGGTGAGCTTGGCAGTGTTACGACCGAGAGCACACCCAGCAGGTGCATGCTGCACGTTGAAGGAACAGCGATGTGGCCAGGGGGCCTGGCACGGCCTTTGTGGTATTGCCTCCTCAGTCGATTTCCAAGCATTTCTTTAATTCGCCCGGTCCCTGCAAGCATCTCTTCATAACCCCTGGCTCTGTGCAAAGAGTCAGCACAAAAAGTGCATAGAAAATTTAAAGAGTGCAAGTGCAATTTGCCCCTAGAAATCAAAGGCGGACTTTTCCCTTCTAGCCCCCTGTGCATTCGGATCGGGAAAACTAAGTCGAGATTCGGATATTGTGTGTCGAGCTATCAAGAACCTTGAGACATCGCTCAACCCGTGGACGGGCACACCGCCACAATGGTTTGTGTCGATGTGGGGTACAACGATGCCAACGAGTGTGAACACCGCAGGGTGTGCGTGGCGCCCCGGAGTGCGGCAGTTCGCCTGCAACATTCCCTGGCACAGAGTGGCTGGGCTACAGAAATGAAGAGACTCCCAGATCGTAGCTACTGCATCACCGGAAGATCCACCTTGAGCCTGCAACTGGGCTTTAGCGATGATGTAATGGTCGCTAGAGGGCCGGCGTCGAATGTGTAAGCTCCGATGTGGGACTACACAGCTGCAAATGGTATGTGTAGAACATCCAACAGATGACGACGCTAGGAGAGAGCGCAGCAGACACCACCCTGTAGTCGTGACTACACAGACTAGGGGGCGGATGCTCCGGGCAAACTGTTGGGTGGGTTGGCTGCCCCTGAATAGTGGGCTTGGGCCCAACTTTTCATCACATTTGCCAGAGAGTTGGTTTTTCATGTTTTACTTTAGTATAGTCTCAAGAACACTGGTATAATACATTCAGATTATTCCTCAACAGCCAGGTCAGTATTCAGATTATCCTCTACAGTAGTTATTCAGTGTTCTTCCCAAACCCTACGGTCAAGTCAAGTGCTCTTCAGAACAGTGCTTTGCAAAACAAGTCTCTTGAAGTGCTCTTCAAAACAAGTCTATTGAAGTGCTTTTCAAAACAAGTCTATTGAAGTGCTTTTCAAGGTGAAAGCCTTAAGTACTTTCTCTACAATCAACTCTGTTATTACCACATTATTATTAAATTATATACTACTCTATCCTTTATAAAACCCAATCCCAAAATCATCAAATAGAACCATCAAAGTACCAGCCATTCAAGTCCAAGTCCACTGTCTGGGCGCCAGCGCTTAAGACAGGAGGTTGAACTTCCAAGGGCTTATCCAAGGCAAACAAATCCATGTTTTGAGGGACCCCGAAGTTCACAGGCGTGGTGTTGAATGATTCGTAGTCGATGTTGACCATAGGGAACTCGTCGACGAATGGCATCATCATAGGCATCTGGTCGATTTCAGACTCGGCCAGTGTCGATTGTGTGGTGAGGGTAGGAGAAAAGTACTCAACTTCGGTGTTGGTGACGTTGTTAATGTTGTTGTTGTTGTCAAACAAATTTAAGTTGGAGGTATCGTAGTTGCTCAAGTCGTACTCAATCTTGGGCAAGTCGGCAGAGACAGGAAGTTGGTCTTCCTTTGGCAACTCGGCCTTGATCTTCTTGACCGGGATGTCGGCCTCGGTATGTCTTCTCTTTCTGTTGACTGGAGGAGGAACTTCCTTGACATTGTTCATGTATTCCCAGCACTTGTCACCGTAACTCTTTGGAGTGAGGCCGGTGACGGACTTGAACACTCTGTGGAAGTGCCATGCAGAAAGCTTCAGCTTGGCAGCCAATTCCTTGAACCCCAAGACACCGCCTCTTCTTCTCTTCTTGCCGTCAGGCGACTTGGAAGAGTCTTCTTGGTACAAGTTGGATGCAGCAGCCAAGGCCAAGTGTCTGCATGCCAAGTCCACCAATCTGTAGTGGTCCAGGTCGTTCTTGGACATGGTGTCCTTCTTGCCGTCAAAGATGACGGGCACAGAGCGGTCGACATCTTCGCCGGTGAAGGGACTCCACAAACCAATCTCCTTGTTAATTGCAGTCACACAGTCAATCAACAAGTTGACGTTGATAGAGGGCAGCGAGACGGGGTCGCATGAGTCGCATGGCACGTAGCCCATCTGGATTGCAACGTTAGCGTCATCGGCAAACTTGATTTCCAGCTTCATGGAGGTGATGGGACGGGCGTCACAGTCAGGACGGCAAAAGACCTGGCTGCTCTTGTTACAAACGTAAAAAGAACCAGCTGCAAAAGGGTCGCTGAATTCGTAGGCCTTCCATTTGGCAGCTTCTGTTGAGTATACCATTGTAGAATAATTTGAACTAGTAAAGAAATTGACTCGCTTGATACTAATGAAAAACAACTAAGTGCTGGCAATCCCGTCCTTCTTATATATTGTTTGAAATTCCCAGCTGCACCTCAATTGTGACCATTTTCTATGCAAGGATGAAAAACCCAATTATTTTTTAGCTTTAAGGATTCTAATTTTACCAAAGAATATTTTAAAGTTGAGCATGTACAAAATAATAAGCTCTATAATATTTGGAGGCTGAATTTCTTTTTTTTGCCCAACCTTCCCATGCACGTCATAGGTTTGACCGGCCAGTACGAAGCGGAGCGAATCTGAGAGGGGACCGACGGGCCGTGCAAGGGGGCAAGCTAGGAATTCTGATTTCTAAGGGTATTTCGTCACCATTCTCAGTTCTATTGTTGTTTTTGTATTACCCCCGCTTGTGGTGGCCAGTGGCTGTAATTGGCCACATGTGTGTAATCCACCAAAAACGTTGGTGTACAATTTCATCATTTATGATATCATGGTACACTAAGTCGGTAGCTGGGAGTTGGACGGACAATAGGGCGCGCTGTGTGCAGGATATGCGTCTCCACTACGTAACTTTCTCTTTTCTCAGCTGGGGGGGTTCATGCTTGGTGTTGTCATAACCCCGGTTTATGCAGGAAGCTTGTTCTTATCTGTGTAAAGGAGAGGGAAATGGAGCAGAGAACCGTATGGGTGTGGCGATCCAGGTACATTTCGGATATACTGAATAGGGGGTGTGAGGTGTTCTGGAAATCATGGAAGCCCTGGATGTGGGACGTGGGACGTGTGAAGAGAGCGGACTTCAAGATCAACAACTTCTTGCTACGCCTGCTAAATCGTTGCTGCTGGAATTGCAGCTAACTACTGCCATGGGCAACAGTGGCAGC
>JAJLZQ010000060.1:0-43444 GCA_030572255.1 Kodamaea fukazawae
GTAACGTCAGCAGTAACGTCAGCAGTAACGTCAGCAGTAACGTCAGCAGTAACGTCAGCAGTAACGTCAGCGGTAACGTCAGCGGTAACTGCAACGGTAACGTCAGCGGTAACTGCACGGTAACGTCAGCGGTACGTCAGCGGTACTTCAGCGGTAACTTCAGCGGTAACTGCAACGGTAACGTCAGCGGTACTTCAGCGGTAACGTCAGCGCTATCGCTAACTTCAGCGCTACCTACCAGCGCTACTTGTAGTTGTAGTTAAACTCGGGGGATACCAATCACTGTCACTACCACCGCGCTACCACCAACCCTATCACCAGCGCTCAGTGGTGCCGGTATCGGCTCCCAGAACATGACCCAGCAACAAGCTCCACTTTCCATTTCCACTGTTACCTTCAATCTCACAATAGACTACAATTCCGTTCTATGCATCGCAGACTAGCTGCATCTATTCATTCCATATACATTCGTAGCAGCTTCCAGGAAAGTATCCCTAGAAACCTCACATCAATCTATTCATCAACCGGCCAACTGCAATCATAGGAGCACAGAAGGCTTGCACCATAGTGCAAAGAGCACTGATCAACCTGTTGAGCTCGTAAAACACCCACATCAACACAAGCAACTCAACAAACGAGATGACGTTCTGTAAGTCAGGGAAGATGTCGGTGAGGTAGTCAAAAGGAGCAAGGAGGAAGCGGAACAACGTCAACTGCTTGGCCAACTGGACAAAGCTGCTTATTGCTTGTGCCGGGCCCTCTGTGTTGAAGACGAGGTTACGCATGCGGTCTGCCGACAGAACTTTGACCGAGCGACCGGACTTTTTGGACCGGGAACTTCGAAGAGACGACTTGCCGAGTTCCAAGGAGTCGTAGGAGGTTGGAGGTGTTGGCTCAAGTTGCTTTGTGATAGGGTTGTAATACAATTCCTTGTCGATCTCGTCACCTTCGACCTCTAAGGTGAACTCCTGGGGGTCGTCGTCCTCAATGTCTTCCACTATGGATTTTGGCAAACTAATGGTGCTGGCAGCACCCGACTTGACAGATGGTGCTGATGCAACCGTTGGGGCAATTGTCAGGACAGAGCCGTCAGTGTTGTAGAAGAGCTCTGCAGCTGGGGCGTTCCACTTGGATGTTATGAAGTTGTAGTTCTTCTTGATGGCACCAAAACCAAACTTGGACTTGTTGGTGACCACCACCTCTTCCTTCTTGACTGGTTTCTTGGAGCTCTTTGACTTTTTGGACTTGGCGTCGGATTTGGCGTCGATTTCTTTGACTTCGACCTTTTCCACTTCTTCGCCGTTGGCAGCCGCATCGTACACAATGTACGAGAGAATGGTGTTCCAGATGGGGTGGAAGTCTGGGTTTTGGCCGGGGTTACGCTTCTCGGAGGTGGATTCCTTGCCCAGCAGCAGGGATTTTGCTGTTTTGCCCGACTTGACGGACTTGATGTCCTTGTCGGCAGCCTTGGACTTGGTGGACTTCTTGTCGTCAAGCACAATAACGTGGCCCTTGGAGTCAAGAGGGTTGCCCTTGGAGTCCACACGGCCCTCCTTCAAGGCCTTTTCAGCCTCATGTCTGTTCTTTTCTGCTGTTTTTCTGGCCTTCTCCATGGCAGCCGCCTTCTTTGCTCTGCGGAGCTTGTTCTGTTCCCTCAACTGCTGTTTGACAGCCAACTGCTGCTCGTGGTTGGCAGCAAAGTTCTTACCTAATTCCCTCTTGGCCAGCTTGATTTTCCTCTTGATAAGCTTCTTAAACTTAGTGTTAGTGTTGGCCTCTTTTCTCTGTTCGGGAGTCAAAAACTTCTTCTGGTCCTTCTCGGAGATGTAAACCTTGGAGGGATGGGCGTCGTCTGGAACCGAGTCGTCATCGTCATCGTCGGAAACAGACTCGTCGTCGGATTCCGAGTCGTCGTCGTCGTCCAAGTAGTTGCCAAACTCGTCCTGGGCCCTGTCGTCGTGGTGGTTGCCACGGATGTCGTATTCGGATTCGTCGTCACTCACCTCCTTGGTGAAGACCTCTTGCACGGCCAAGTTGGCGGCCCTCTTCTTTCTTGCTTCTTCTCTGCTCTTGTAGTAGTCGTACAGGTTGTAGTCGTCCTTGCCCATTTTGACCCTGATGTTCTTGATGGTATTTTTGAAATTGTTCTTCTTCTCTTCTTCCGAGTCAGCATCTGGGAAGACAAACTCCATGGGGTTATACTTGTCTAAGTTCTCCTCTTTATTTACAAACACGTCCTTGAACGTTTTCGGAGTGAATTCCTTGGGCTTGACCTCGAGCTTGGAGTTGTCGATCTTGTGCTTTTGCTTAGCGTAGTAGTTGTTATAGTTGGGCTTGCCCTTTGTGGGTGTAGCGGAGGGTGGTAGCGGCTGCTGGTAAGGCTGCTGGTAAGGCTGCTGGTAGGGCTGGTAGAGCAGCTGTTGCTGCTGCTGCCTCTCATAGGCGTACTTGTTCTGGAGAAAGTTCAATTGGGCCGGGGTGATTTCCTCGCCCAAAAAGTCTGGATCAACCGACTTGGACTTGAAGGAGTCGATGTTCTTGACGGTCAAGGGCTTTTTGGTGGCGTCGGGCACAAAGGCCGTGCCTAGCGACTGGACAGACGTGCTGCGCTGGGGCGGCGTGGCCCGCTGGGGCGGCGTGGCCCTCTGCAACGGCAGGTTCTTCAGCGGCGGCGTCGACGACGACGGAAACACAGGCGGCTGGTGCTCTGGTGGCTTCACCTGGTAGGCTGGCTGGATGTTGGTGTACATGGGCTGGGCGTGCTGCTGTGGAGGGTGCTGGCCAGGGCTATAGGTCAAGTTGTGGGACGGATACACATGTGCCTGGGGGTTTTCTGGCGGCACGGCGGCCCCGTAGATGCTCTCATCGTTGTTGGTGTGTACGCCGTAGCTGATCTGGTCGTACATGTCACTGTACGTGTCGTGGATGGGCTCCACGGGCGGGTTGTAGTACTGGTGGTAGTAGTCCTGGCGAGGTGACGATTGCTGTTTCCTCTTGTCCAAGTACTGTGAGGTGAAGTACCCCTTACTGGTGACGTTCATCGAAGCTTAGTTTCGAAATTGAATTGGGCGGGCCTCCCGTGGTATATATCGTTTTTATCCCCCCACGCCTCCGAGATGGCTGGTCAAAATATACGAGGCCTCGCGGCAGAGACGAAACTTAGCGATAGCGAGGGGGAGCTTGTGGTGTGGGGGTTCCACCGACACCAATGGACGGGGCCTACCTACCAACCACCGGGGGCCACCTGGACGGTGCCCCAGCACACGATTCCCCAGGGGTGGCGAGTGTGGGTGGCCTGGTTAGCCGTCCGCCGTGGAGGGTCGCTGGAGCCAGCCTCCATCTACGTCCTGCACAGAACAAAGGGGCATTTGCATCCACAAAGCTGCAGCACCGTAAAGTCACGAGGCCTGGTCAGCCAAGGCGAGACAATAGAGTGGCCATGGCCGTCGCCAACAGACACCCAGCACACTCAGCACGACCACGACGGCGGGCCTGTTTGGAAAACGGGTGACACTCGACCCCTATGCTCGTCATTTGTTCTCCTCCCGCAAGATAAGCACGGGAATGGGGGACAAGATTGCTAGTGTGGAACGACGTGCAAGAGCATGCCGGCCGTCGCCCTCACACCGCAAACGGCAAGCTAATTAGGGTTTTGCCTGGAATGTTCCCATGTGAAGCTAATTTGCGTAGGGTTGACGACCACACGATTAGATAACGTGTGGAACCTAAAACACCCGAGAGGGGCAATGGCGGTGGGCCTGCACGGAAGCATCGGTCCAACTGGCAAGGGCTACGAATGGGCTACGAATGGCGGATCGTGCTCTGGTGGAGGCCGGTGGAGGGGGACGTGTTGGGGATGTCGGTTGAGCGGTGCTTCCCAGCAGGTTGGCGATCGGTGGAGCCCGCTTGGCTGCAAAGGGTGCCGTGGGGTCCTCAGGGTCCATGCGAGTGTACTCTTCTGAAACACAGCATGTCAGATCCTGCGTGGCCACAAAGCACAGGACGATGCAACGCGTCGGTGGTTCTTATCTCTAGTGGCAAACGACGCGTTGGGTGTTGTCAGCCTGAGTTTGTGCTGCTGTTTTGCAGCTCCAGTTAGCTACACGAGAGTTCGGATCGTGGGGTGACCACCAACAAGGTCGCCACTGTGACCCCAGCCATTGTCAACATGCGTGGAAGTACGGGTGAGGCAATTGTTAGCGGGATTTAAGGTTGGAGGTGAAGGAGGTGGTGGGAGGTGCAAGTGAAAATGGGTGGAAATGGGTGCAAATCAGCCGTGCGGTGTTTCTCAAGGAATGAATAGGAGAACAGGGGAGCTGGAGAAAAGCCACAGGATGGAGAGAGCGTAAGAGGGAGAATGATTTAAGAACAGAAAGAAGAAAGATTTACGTACAGAAAGGAGAAAGTGCTATAGACATGAAGGAGAACACAGGCTGGGAAACAGCAGTCTGGGGGGCCTCTGGTTGTATCCATTCCAAAAAGTGAAAGAATTTGGTCTAGGCGGTTTGGTGGGCGATTGTGAAGGGCATTCATGAAGTGCCCATTACGTGGAACCCATCATCTGAACTTTTCATGTTGTGTTGTTTCATTTGGCTGCAAATGCATAGCTCATCACTGTGAGGCCTCCGCACCAATTCGTAGCATAACTAGACCCTCAACAAGGCTGCATCCCCTCACATTAGCAAACAATAATCGTCTAATCTTCCTGAGTTGTTCAGCACCGTTGCCAAAAACAATCACCGTTGGAACATTCTGTGCATATCCTCACACAAGCCTGTCCTTCAGTATTCAACGTAGGCCAAACTTTACCGCTAAACATGTATTTCTACACAGAGACGGCTACTCTTACTTACCTACAATCCGGTTTATAAACCAGCACTGTAATTTACTTTGAACGGTCCACTTTCCATTGTAAACGTACTGCACTTTCTACTTTTAAACGGATTGTGCTTTCCATTTGGACGCACTCCATTTTTCACTCGCAATGGCTGCAAATATAAAAGCTGCAACCTTTTCAGGCAAGAAATAAATACCAGTTGGAAGATTTATTGAGAAAGGTTGCGACGTGAGAATTAGCGATCAAGCGGAATGTTTCAAGCGTTGGGTTTCTAGCTGTTGTTGAATGGGTGATTGAAGATGTGGATGTGGCTTTAGTGGAGGATGGGTCTTGAGTTGGTTTGAAAAAGAGGAAGGGGGCTTGAGGAATGAAGGACTAAAAGGGTTGGATTGCTTGCTGGTTGGAGGGAGGAAGGGTAAAGTATTCTTGGATGGACAGTTAGAATTGGGGACGATGAAAGAGGTGAAATGGTTGGGTACATAGAGAAAATTGGGGCAGCTAGAGAAATGGATGGATAGAGCTGGGGAACTAAGCTAGTGCAATCACAATAATGAACTTCGATTAGGGAAAAGAAGGTAGGTGGGGTTGTATTGCAAAGTAAAATGTGCCAATTGACGGAAGAGCAGGAAATATGAATTTGGATGATAAAGGTGGGATGGGTGGGAGGGAAGCTGCAATGCAAGCAAGAAAATGGAATAAATGCTAGAATACAGACGTGAAAAGTTGGAAAAAGAAGCTGAGGTTGGAGGTAGAGTACAAGGTGTTCACTGCATTTGATAAGTTAAAAGTTGTAGAAGGTGATGCTTTTGGAAGACACCAATTCGGTCATATTCTTATGATGGCCTAGATGGTTGAGGTGCAGGTACAGCAGCTTAATTCCAAGTCTCGAATTAACCATGTTGGTGTGTTAAAGCTATCTTTGATAAGTTGAGCGTAGGAAGCTAGTGGTTGTACACCTAGAGGCGAGACCACTGATAAAGGTTGTAGTTTGCACTACAAACAGAATCACTTTGTGTTCCCATAGATAGTGCTGAGTTTGGGAAGCCAGCAGTGGGTAGTACAGTGTCACTAGACAACATAGCCTTCCTAAAATCAAAATTTGTGGTTAAAAAGGTAACAAAGCACACGTTTTTGGTGTGCTGGAGGTAGTAGTACGCCCGGGTGAAGACCATTTGCAGCCTAACGTGAATATGGGGTATAGGCGGATTTGTGGCTACAAAGTAACGTCAGCTAAGGATTATAGTGGTAAATCGCTGAGTTTCCAGCACAGTAGATACTGACAACCCCCACAATCGAAACCACCACTGGAGCCCACACACCAAACCTTCAGCTTTTAGGGTGTGAGCTTTGGTCAGAATCGGACTTGGGTTAGGCATCCCACAAACATGAGTTAAGCACCCTTGTACAAACATTTTAGTTAGGCAACCCCTCAACCTATACATTGCTTGGCACGTCTAACTCATAAAGCTCGACACTAATCTCAATCCATGTGTCTACTCATCATCCCGACCTCTTTGGCGGACACAGCAGCACGTCATACCCAGACCTACGCAGACTCATTTTTACACGCGGGAGTATTGGATGCTTTTTCAGACTTATCTCACATGACATTAAGATTGACTCATGATTCGACCACTTGTACGTAGCTGCCGACGCTGGTCGGGCAGCAGCAGCAAGATCACGCTGGAGTCGTACTTCCATCCACAAGACGAATTTCTTAGCCAGATCAACAAACAGGAGATTGCCAAGTACCTCACCAACTTGGGCCCGTTCCCGTCGTACTCGAACATCTTGAACGCCCAGCACTTCTACCAGAACGAGGTTTTGATGAGCTATTCCAAGCAAAAGCCCCACCCCGTGTCTCTCCGGCAGTTGGCCGGGTACGGAAAGACGTTAACCAAGCAGAAGATCCTCGATAGCGCCAACTTTGTGCGGTTGGAGCTCCCCATCCGGTTGTCCATGAGGATCCGAGACTTGCAGACGCTTCCTTTTGGGGTGGTGAACAACTTCCACATGGCACAGATCTACGAGAGTTACTACCACTCGTTCAATGCGTTCCGTAAGATCCCCAAGATCACCACGTTGGACCAGAACGACCAGTTTTGCGAGACTTTGAGTGCCTTGTTGGACGACCATGTCTTCAACTTGTCCCACTTGATGATGGGCGCTTTGGAGGTGTCGATCCTCAACAGTTTGCCACGGGCCGAGTTGGACCAGTTTATGTCTGTGACGCTTCGTCTGAGAATCAGTCGTCGGCTCATTGTGGAAGAGCACTTGTCGCTTAGCGAGAACTACAAGACACACCCATACTCGTCCAAACCGCCCGACTACATTGGGGAGATATTCCACCAGTGTAATGCTGCCCACCACTTTGAGCAGGTGGCGGAAAATGTCCGCCAGTCGTTGGTGGGCTGGTACCCCCACGCCGAGCTCATGCCCGACGTGGAGTTGGAGGGCGACGTCGGGGCCACCTTTCCGTTCATGGTGCCCCACTTGCACTACTTGTTGAGTGAGATTCTCAGAAACTCGTACGAGGCCACCATCCGGACCCACGGCAGTGCTGCTGGCGCCAAGTTGCCGCCCGTCAAGATCACCATTGTCGACACGCCCCGCCAGATTGTGTTTCGGATCTCGGACCAGGGTGGTGGCGTGCCCCACGACCAACTTTCGGAGGTCTGGTCGTTTGGAAAGAACCCCGAGTTGGCCAGAACATCCTTGGCCAACTTCCACAGAATCCCCGGTTTGCAGCTCTACTCCAACTTGAAGGTGACGCCCGCAGGCTCCTCCATCGTCACGCCATCCACCTTGGACCACACATCATTGATTGATGCCAACGACAACAGAAACACCTCGACCAAGGTCAAAAAGTCCACCTTGCACGGTTTGATGGGCAGACCCTACGAGAACAAGTTGGGTTTGGGCTTGGCCATGTGCAAGGTTTTCGCCGACTACTGGAACGGTGACTTGCTGATGAACAGTTTGGAGGGCTATGGCAGTGATACTTGTTTGACTTTGAGCAAGTTAGGCCAGCATTCCAGTGTCATTCAATTAGATAGGGCATAGAGGAGGAGTATAAGTTGGTGGGTGAGGTTAGCAGGGCGATCACAGAAGAGATCAAGGTGGTTGAATAGTCAAGGTTCACTAGCAATGCAGTTTAAAAGTGCCTATTTGAGTGTTATCTGAGTGAGTGGTGGGGTTCTGCCACGAGTTACTTCTTCCAGCGATGTGTGAGAGTTATATTGGCCATGGCCGTTCTACAGAGCACAACCAGGATATTGGTCTTCCACACTTCAAATGTCATGCCAAGGTATTCCTAATGGTACCAAACACTTCAGGTTCCCACTTTCACAGCTAAGTTCTCTCAAACAGTGCCATTCTCTTCAGGTCCCTCCATTGGAGTCGTATGACACTCTCTGCAAGAACATAGGCAAGACCTTCATTAAATAGCAAAATTAACGTCAGTAATGAATACTCCAGTGTAGAAGTGGTAGGCTGTAGCAAAAGCACATTGAAAGTACCACGATATCACTTTGTTTCTGCTTACTTCCATCCCATCCAATGATGCTGCCCCAAGAATGCTACATCTAAACACCCACAGCTTTTCCCAACACAACTCTTCCACATTAGTAACCTTCCACCTTCCCTTTTTTCTCTCCGTCCCTGTCTTAGTTCTTTTGATTACTCTTATCCCCCCCTGATCTCTTTTGCTGTGCTCCTCCATTGCCAAACTCCACTCGTCTTCCTTTTTTCCAACCTCAAAAACAAACTCTACAAACAACACCATGAACAGGAACGTTTCCATTCTGTCGTTGCTCGATTCGTCGCCGGACGACACTCGAGAGAACCCCCATGCTCCCGGCGGCGGCACTGCTGCCGTGCCCAGCACTGTGCCGACGTTTCTGTCGCCATTGGCGCCGCAGACGGCGGTACAGCACACCATGCTTCCTGGGCCAGCCGTGACGGCGTTGCCCGTGATGGCCCCACCACAACCAGTTTCATCAGCAATGCATAGCGTGCTGCCGGCGGCAGCGGCTGTAGTGGCGCCAGCAGCGGCAGCACCCGCCAACGTGCTCACCGACTTGGTGTCCCGGTTCCGTGCATCCATCAACGTGATGGACGGGCTGGCCGATCCCGCCGGCGTCGACCAGGCAGGAGCATCTGCATCGCCATCCAGCGTGGCGGCACTCGCCCCGGTGCCCGAGGCCCCAGCGCCCGTGCTTTCTGTCAGCGACCACATCAAAAGGTTCCAGGCCAGCGTCAACGTCCTCCCCGACTACCCACTCACACAGGAAACAGGCAGGGCAGCAGTGGCAGCCCCACCGGCAGTGAAGCTCAGCAAAACGTCAATTAACCTGCTTATTAACATTGACGATCCCGAAACAACACCCACCATCCAGCCGCCGGCCCCTCCCCCCAAGTCTGCCACGCCAGAGGCCATGAAGAAGAAGAAGGCGTCCCCCAAGAAATCGGATAAGAAGCGGAAACCAGAAGATTCATCGCCAGACCCCAAGAAGGTGATTAAAAAGAAGAAACCGGATGACGAAAAGTTGGGTACGCCCACGGCTTCGACCCCCTCCAGCACAACATTGACGTCGTCCTCCACGACCGACAAGACGGCCAGAAACATCAAAGCCAGCGTGCCCAAGCCCACAGTCGTCGATTTGTTGAACCCTACGAGTGGCGGCGAAGAGGAAACCATCGAAGTCACCACCGCAGAGGAGTCCAAGGAGCAGAAAGAGAAGGAAAAGGACAAGGAAGAGCCCATCATCGCCATCAATATCCCGCTTCTCGATCCAGAGAACCCACAACCAGGCCAGTCCGAGGTGATAGTCAACGTGCTCCGGCTCTCGGAAGAGAAGTACGGCTGGTCCCTTATCCACCCCAAGGCGAAGAACGCCATCGACGTGATGGACGACATGCTCGACGACGACGACGAAGACGATGATGATGACGATATCTTGGTCGAGGAGGAGCGGCCTATCACAGGAAAGAGAAAGGAGCTTACTGAGGAGCAGTTGGTCAGACAGCATGAAGCAAAGATGAACAGAAAGGTCGGTAAGTACGACTACGAGGATCCCTTCATCGACGATATAGAGTTGCAGATGGAGGAGGAGATCATTTCCACCAAGGAAGGTTTCTTTGTTTACTGGGGTCCGTTAGTGGATGACAGAAGTGGTGCCAAGAAGAAGAAGAAGTAGACATAAGGGCGCGTTTTGACGTGATAGAGGTGATATAGCGTGAGCTTTGATGATAATAGACGACAATGCTAGCAGATATGACTGTTAAATGAGCCATATGGGTTGTAGATGAGTTGTAGTGTGGTTTGTAGAGTGCTAGGTGGTCTGTAGACGATCTAGTGTGGTTTGTGGATGAACACGGTGTTGTTTGTAGAGGAAGTGTATGGAATGGTCTGTGAAACAACGGTATGTCTTGTAGATGAAGAGTATAGTGTGTGATTAAGCAACAGTTGTTGATGAACCAGTGGTTGTTGTGAACCAGTTGTTGTAAACCAACGGTTGTTGTGAACCAGTTGTTGTGAACCAGTTGTTGTGAACCAGTTGTGAACAACATGTTCGAGACGATTCTTTGAACCATACGGTCTTGTCAGCCTTACAAAGAGTTTTGGTGGAAAACATCCACTTTCACCTACATTGCTATTCATGATTGTGTATTAATTACAGTTCACCTGAAGACCATATATGTCTCTGCAGCACATTCACTATATTTGGCCAACCAACCAGCTGTATCCAGCAATTTCCATCCAATCTACTTCTTAGCCTGCTCATATCTTTCAACAGCCAACTCAAGAAGACCTGCTGCGTTGCTTTCATACAGCTTTTCCTCAGCAGCTGCGTCCTTAGCCTTCACATTGGCGATGTTTGCCTTGATCTCTTGCAATACCAGGTCAATCTCCTTGCTTCTTTCCACGGCCTTGGGCAAGGTCTTCAAGACAATCAAGAGGTTCAAGTATGCAGAGAGGATGCTGAAGCCGGCGTCGTTGAGCAGAACCACGCCGTCGGTGGTGGTGAAGGTCTCTTTGACCGAGGCCTTGACCAACTCAAGTATATCGTCAAACTTGGTGTCGTTTAAGTGGTAGTAGGTGGTGGTCTTCTTCTCACGGGTAGGCAATGGAGGTGGTGCTGCCTTCCCAGCTGTTTCTTTGGAATCCACTGATGAGTCCTCCTTAGGTTTTGAATCAGTTTGTGGCTCTTTCTTTTCCTTTGGTTCTTTTTCGTCCCCAACACTCAACTTGTTCAAGGCATCTTCCACCTCATCAACTCTTTGCTTAATAAATAATTCCTTCAAGATGCCTACCAATGGAGCCTTGAGACTGGGGTACGGACAGTTGTGCAAGGAGTCCTTGATAAACAGGTAGGAGAGGTTCTCGGGCGACGTTGCCAACACTCTGCTCAACAAGGTGAGGGTGGTCATTCTAAACCCAGCATGTTCAATGAACTTCAGGTAGATGAAGAAAAGCAGCTGGTAGTACAAGGTGAGCCAAAGTGGAGGAACTGACGAGAGCTCGACCTCGATGTTGGCTGCGTTGTGTATGGTGTACCACAGCCAGAACAAGCAGATATCGTAAAACCCACGGTGAGCAAAGGCTGGATTAACAATCCCAGGGATGGTGAATCTTAAAGTCAAGGCAATGGCATCGGCGAGGATGATTGGTGTGGCATCTTCGGGAAGCTGCTTCTTGTTGGCGGCCTGGTAGGTGTAAAGACAGAGGATCCCAATGGTGGAGTCCTTGATTTCCTTGGAGTTGGAAATGGAGTGGGCAATGTTTTGGCGGTAGTCAATGAGACTCTTTTCAAAGAGCTCGGCAGTGGAGGTCTCTTCGTCCTTGCTGGAGTCGAGCTTGAACAAGGCGTGTGACGTCTTGAGGAACTTGTCGAACACGAGCTCCAGGTCAATGTCAAACAGAAGCAACAACTCTTCGAACCTCTCTAACACTGGGGTGTTCATCTTGTAGTCGACATAGGCGTGTAAGTTGCTTCTGTTGGGCGACTGCAAGTAGGAAAAGTACTCCATGCAGAAGCCGTAGATGTTTTCGGTCAAGGGGATGCTGACCGAGTGGGTGATGAAAGAGGTCAACAACTTTCTCTCCAAATACTCCTCGTCCTTTTTGATTTTGGCCAACTCTTCGGCAGAAAGGTTGTTTTCGGGCACAGGCAAGGGCAGGAAGTTTCTGACAAACCCGTAGAAGGTCTTCAACAAAAACTGGTTGTCCAGCAAGGTGTTTTTGGTTGAGTTGTAGATCAAGTTGATGGACGAGGCAATCACCATGGCCAAAAACTTGGACGGGTACAAGGTTTCGATTCTGCGCAAACAGCTCTCCAGGGTCTGGAACAAGCAGTACAACTTGATGTCAAAGAACTTCTCCAAAATCAACTCGTCGTCGGTCTCCGTCTTGCAGTCGTTGATGGTGATGGTGGACAAGAGCTCACAGCACTTGAGCAACAACTCTTTGGGGTTGCCGTGGGTCGACAAGACCTCAAAGATTTTAAGGATCTTGTAGATGAAGGGGCCGTCACGGATCCCCAACTTGAAGTCAAAGTCGCTATCGACCGCATCAATCAACAACGCAGGCAAGTCCCATCCGATCTCGTACGTGAGCTCCTTGTTGGCGGAAAGCACCTCAAGAAGCTTGGCGAGGATCTTCTCTTTGTCCTCGTAGGGGTACTTGGCCAGGTCCGTGATGTAGATGTCTAGGAGCGTGGAATACGACAAGTAGTCCTCTGACTCAATCGCCTCCGTGGCCCCCGTCTCAATGCTCTCCAAGATCTTATCAAGATCGGGTTGTTGTGTCTCAATGGTGTCGGAATCGGAATCACTCATGGTAAGGAATGCTTTTCTTTTCTGAGTTTATGTTGATTTTTTTGGCACCTGGCGGCCGCCGTGGCGGGACACTCTACCGCCAATTGCGGGCCAACCGCTGGAGATAATCTTCTGAAAGCTGGCCAGTGTGTTCGGAACAACGTACATAGCCTATTTCTGGGGTTTCCTGGGGATTTGGAGGGCAAATGGTGGCAGTAGCGGGGGATGGCGGGCACTGGTGGCCGCTATGACCCTGGGGCGCGGCTACAATTTATGGAGTTCCCTCTTCAGAAAAGAACCGCCATGTACAGTTCGGAGGACGACGACTCCAGCGACAGCCCACAGGAGAAAAACTATATCGAAAGGGAGGAGGTTGAGTCTCGGGTGCCGCTTTCCACGCTGGTGATATTGGAGCGGTTGCCGGACAAGCAGAAACAGGAGATTGTGCAGCCCGCCGCCGCCAAGATCACCATCAGGTTCCAGCCGATAGGCTCCACGCCGGCCATCACGCCCCGTGTGTTCAAGATCTCCGCCGACCAGACCGTCTTGACCTTGATCAAGTTCATCAACAAGCGATTGAAGCGACTGGGTCTGTTGAACTTGTATGTTCAGAACCTGTTTCTGCCCACTCCTGACGAGATACTAGGGGACTTGTTCGGGCTATTCAAGACGAATCAAGAGTTGGTGATAGGGTATTGTTTAGAGGTGGCATTTGGATGAGGGGGGCAAGGAAAATGGTGTGATTAGAAAGAGAAAGCCAATTGAAGGTGGCACATATACGTGAGTGCTGGTTGGGAGGCAATGAAGTTAGTTCCTACTGTTTCTGTTGGGGAAGGAATCAACATAGGAGGTATCGACTGAGTGCCGGTGATCATAAATTCCATAGAATGAGGACATAATCACCCCAGATAGCTCCAACTTCAAGAACTGAATTTTAACTGAGACCTGGAAGCCATACCAACGAGTTTAGTGAAGGCGGGATTGTCATTGATATTGTCCGAGACGTCTATTGTCCGTGGCCATAATCAAACTTTGGGGTATACCATCATTAAGGGTATCCCATACTCAAGCTTTGAAGTACACCATTAAGGGTATCCCATACTCAAACTTAGGAGCATACCATTAAGGGTATCCATAGTCAAAATTTGGAGCACTCCCATAAAGGTATCATAGTCAAACTTTGGAGCACACCATCACCATCAGCTTGACTCAAACAAAGACTTTGTTCCAATTATTCATAGTCCAATGTGTGACACTGGATAAAGGTCATACAAGGCTACTTGCATCCCAATAGGCTCCGCATAAGCTCCTCCACTCCAACAATAACTACAGAGTTGGCACCCTAGCTCAACTGGGACCAAACTTGTCCAAGACAGTACGAACAAAGACCGCAGAGATTACCTCCACAGGGTCTTCTTCTTTAAGAGTTCCTGCTGTAAATAGGGTCTATGTCACACTATGGCCAGAAGCAGTTAAAACAGCTTGCATGAGCAACAATATAGTCAGCAATGTGACAACACCACTGTCAATCTGTGGGGTTCAGATTGCTAATCGACTTCTTCAAGCTGCCCAAAGGAGTAACAAATCTGATGTCAACAAGTAAACATGAATGATCTGGTAAACATGAATAATTTGGTGAACTTGAATGATCTGGTAAACATGAATGATCTGGTAAACATGGGTGATCCAGGTAAACACGGGTGATCCACTAAAACACGGGTGATCCACGTAAACATGGGTGATCTCAGCTCAAACAGGTAAACATGGATGATCTGGTAAACATGGGTGATCTCAGGTCAAACAGGTAACATGGATGATGCTCTGGTATGCATGATACATGTTATGTAAACATTATGCTGAACATAACGGAAATGCATTAAGGTGAAATACCTCTACATCCAGTATGATCTGAATTGATCTCTGTGCTTCGAAGGCACACTAATCAAGCAATCACAACAAACAAAGACAAGTACAAAACAAGTGATGTCATGACACCAACAAGGACAAAAGTGGCAATGAAATGATGTACAAACGCTGGCCAGTCACACCGCCACTGCTGGCAACCTCTACACATACCAGGAGAGATGTCAGATCACTGGTGTTCTCCGCATTTCAGGTGAAACGAATGTCCCAGCTGCCAAGGCAGTGCTAGGAGTAGCGCAAGTGAGATCCACTATGCTCTCACGTTCTCAACCATGGCCTACACTCCCCACGCTGCTCAGATCACACGACACGAGTGCTGGCGACGACGTACTAGCGATGCCCATCAGATGGCCTTCTGAACATATGGAGTATGCAGCCGACCACCCAAATCAGCGAACTGAAAAATGTAAACATTCCATTGCCAGATTGATCGGTGGGTTGCCAGGTTTTGCATCAACATTCCAGCGACGGTTTGTGACACCGGTTACGGAGCACCCAACGACGTGCAAATTGCTTCGCAGGACATTGTTGACGTTAATGGTGCGTCTCGGGAATGAGATGGCCTTGACAATTTCAGATCATCACAATAGAGAGGAGAAGGGAGGAAAAGGAGTAGGGGAGTGCGAGTGTAGTGAGGAGGGTGGAAGCACAATAGAGGAGTAGTAATGACAGTAACAATAGAGTAGGTATGATATTGTGGATTGTAATGGTCGCCGTAGCGACTGCAAAAAGCCATTGGCTGCGATTTTGGGAGTGGATGGTGAGTTGTGACGAGATGTGGTGGTTAGAGGTGAGTAGTGGTAGTTGGAGGGAATTGGAGGTGAGTGGAGGTGAGTTAGATGTGTGTTAATGGTGGAATCAGGTCAGCATCCACCCTTTTGGCCATACCTCCTCTCTTTTGCTAGACCCTGGTGCTGAAAATGCAGCATGGTGGTTGCGGTTGCGTAGGCAATAGCATACCCAATCGGGGCAAAACCACCTGAATTGAGTCTGGAAGAGTCCGTGCGTGGAGTGGGCCCACCCATTGGCGTTGAAAACGACCAAACGACCTGATTACGCTGTCGTGCAATGGGAGTGTGGACGGCTGTGTGCCCCTATGTGGTCCCTGCAGGCGGGATTGGCCCACGAGCGAGATCCGGCGGCGACATCCGACCTTGCAGCCAGTGTCCATTGAGAGGGCCAGCGGGCATCCCTAGACCCACCTAAACGCCAGGAACAGCACCACCACCTAGGACATTTGATCCTCGGACGGCTAACACATAGGTTTCCGCATTGGCCACTGCTTTGGCTTCGTTGCATCTGGCCCAGAGACAAGGCGGGCCATGGCTGCTCGTCTAAAAGTATGCGCCATCGGTAACGACGGGAAACCACCACACCACACAGGACCAGACGAGAGAAGAGGACCTCCTACAAAGCAGACGCACGAGGCGGGCGGTAGCAACCCGCACGAGCACTGCTCAGCACCTCCGCTGACTTGCTCCCCAGCATTGTCGCGTTGCTTTGGCGTACTGATTAGGGACACTGAAGAGGACCCCAGAGGAGCTCACGGGACACTGTGTTATTGTTTACAAAGCAACCAAGAAATCCACAGGGAGAACCAGCAACAGGCTGTGCCGGCCGCCCAGGACCGTCTTGGCATGCGAAAAGTGGGGACATTGGCGGCAGCAGCCCAGCACAGGCCCATGGGCAGCTCGCCGTGGTTGCAACAGCGCTTGGGCAGCAGCCCTCGGCAGGTGCCCTCGGCTGCCGCTGCTTTGGGGCAGCACCGTACCGGGGGCCCGAATTAAGGTTTTTTTTTTTCTTTCGGGGGAGTTGCGAGCCCCGCACCGCCAAATCGAATCGGTACAACCACCTTCCCAAAAGGTATGTTTATGCGATTTACGAGGGTGAAAAATTGCAATCAAGATGTGTATTGAGAATAAAGTATAGTACAACGCAAACGAAGGTATAAATGATTAGCTAGCAAGCGTAGAGAGAGACTAGTAGAAGACAAAGTCAGCGACACCCGAGGTGACAGTGACGGTACACCCGTCGGAACCATGGCCGTTGTACTGGCCGTTCTCGTAGGAGCACAGCCCAACGAGGTTGGCACCGCTTTCGCCAACAATCTTGATGTTGTAGTTGGGAGGAGTCTTGTTGTTAGGGTTTGGAATCAAAGACAAGTAGGTGGCGCCGCCAGTGGTGCCGGCACCGAGAACAACAGGGGCCCAGTTACCGACACCCAGGCCGGCAGAGCCCCAGATGCAGCCGTCTTCGACAGACACACCGGCGTTGTTCACATAGTACTGGGTGGAGGTCTTGCCGCCCTTCCAGTTGTAGTAGTGGTCAGAGTCAACAACAGACACTGGGGCAGAGGAGCCTGCTTGCAACAATGTTGGGATGTTCATGTTTTCGGAACCGGGGTAGTCAGTTCTACAGATGGCCACCAGCTTGGAGATCTTGGACTTGAAGGTGGCCGTCTGGGCACCCCATTCACACAAGTACTTGTTGTTGGTGTTGGATCTGTAGAGCTTGCCGTTCTTACACAACAAACCCCCAATGGACATACCGTTGCCTGGTTGGGCGTCTGGCCACTGGGTCTTGGACATACCAGCCTGACAAGCGTACGAGCAGTAGTAGCCATCTTGACAGGTGGACGAGGTCTGGCCGTCAGAATTCATAATGGTGGTGTAGCCACCGTTCAAGCCAGACACCCAGTCGACCGAAATCACACCTTGGCCGGTGGGCAAGGTCCCACAGTCGTGGACACCGTCCTCGAACTCCTGGCTAGGATCAACAAAGGCTGCCAAGTCGCCGTACACACCGCCGCTGCTAGACCCAGAACTGGAACTGGAGCTCGAGGTGCTGCTAGGAACCGACGAGGAGGACACAACGGTGGTCACGGGGCTGGCACCGGTGGGGGTAGGACTGGCGCTGTCGCCGCTGGGGGTCACAGTGTGGCCGGACCCGTCAACGTAAACAATCTTGGTGACAACCAAGTTTTCTCTCTTGTGGTGGTGGTGTTGATGCTGGTGCACTGGGACAGCACTGACCGCAGCACCCATAGCTATTAAGGAAAGTAACTTCATGGATAAAAGGACTGTGGAAGCACGGAAGGAAGGAAAGACTACAGTTGGATAATTTTGAGTGAACCCTCACCTTATTGGATTTTTGCCGCTTTATATAATATGGCACATTTTTTTTCTTTTGCCCTGCCTTTGATTTTGTAAGCCAACAAGGAACATCGGTGCAGTACAAAAAATACCAGGGACGTAGAAGGCATGGGCGCTTATTGTTGACGGGGATGGAGGTGGAAAGAACCTTATTGGGCTTTTGTGGTGCCCAGAGGGTATTGCTGTGTTTGGCTATTACTCGTTTACGGGTGTGCTGTGTGCAGGCTTGGAGTTGTGTGCAGGCAGCGGGCTTGTGTGCCGGATATTTCATGTTGGGAGAATCCGGCCATGTCACAGTGCCACAAAGCGGCGGCCGTAATTGGCAGTCACGTGTGGCGAGAGGCGTTGTTTGTCTGCAACTTGCGAGGCAGTTCCCCTACATTGACATGTAACTGAAACGGCCCGGCAACCCAACCATCGCCGATAGGCGGTGGTTGGTTTGGCGGTAGCCACTTTGGCAGTGGTCGCTTTGGTAGTGGTCGCTTTGGCGGTGGTCGCTCTGGCAGGCCACGGGCGTGCCTCCCGGGTCGTGCGCCCCTCACATTGCCCGGGTGCACGCCCGATGTTTCTGTCAATTACTATTCCGTTTTGGGACGCCAAAACCGTTGAGTGCATGAAAATTTTCAGGTCTAGGCCAGCCCCGACGATCCTCCGTAAATTAGCCAGATGCCACATTGGGCTCGTGGTGGTCGTATCTGGGGCGTCGTAATCGGGTCGAGGTGGGTATGGGGAGTGTTTTGGCCAACTTCGTGTGTTTCTACGGGTTCTCCTCCGTCTGATGTGCCCTCTGCCGTCTGCACCGCCCTCAACCGCTCCTGAAACCTACACATAGTTTTCTCTACGCTTGGGACGTTCTGGGACACCTCCCGGTCAATCTTGCCACACTGGGGGTCTCCCCCGAACTGGGCCACTCTCCGGCTGGCCCATATCTGCCCGTGGCTTCCCCCTAATAGGTAGCTGCCCTCAGGAGAGCCAAAGTGGCTGTGGCCGCAACTTGACGCATGCCGTGCAGCATGGTTGCAATAGTCTAATCAGCAAGCACCAGCTTCACACATCCGTACTACCTTGGTCTTATCTACGCCTTTTGGGCACCGATGGCCCTGCACCTGTCCTCTAGGGTCGTGTGTGGTGTGGCCGCTGGCCCAGTTAGTCCCTGGTGCTTCGCCAAGTGCCGTGTGTGGCCGCTAGCTTAGTTTTCCCTAGTGCTTCGCCTAGAGCTCTCACCCTTCTGGAACTCTGAGCGCCATCTCTAGCCGTTTCTTGCCAAGTACACCCAGGCAAGGTAGCTCAAAAAGCCCTCGAGAGGGCCTCGACCAGGCACTTTCCCGTTGCGAATGACATCACCGCCAGTGTCTCCCCTTGCGTAGCATCGCTGCGCTGCGTCTCTTAACCGTATTGTCTCTCGGCAGGGCATGTGAAGTGGAACGGTTTCACAGGCACTCCCGTCACAATGTTTCACCATTAGTGTTTCACCTCACCCCTTGTTCTCCTGCTCCGGAGCGAGTGGGCCCAGCATCCCTTGGGGCCTCTGGTCTTCCACCCTGCAACCTGGCCGTCCCACAAAAAGTGGCCTGCACACCACAAACTCACCACAAACTCCCATTGGTTGCTGGGCATCTCTAGTATCGGGCCCCTGCCCGCTTTGCCGCACCTACAGATGCACTTTTCTCTTTGTTTTCTGCACCGTGAGATCACTCTCCAGTCTAGACCATCGCCTACCACGATGATCCGCTCTCGTAATTCGCTTGCAAGGCATTCTCGATCGCTGCGTCTCATAACACCGTTGTTCCATCATGGTTGCAGCTGGCGATAGCCTCCGTGGGCTTGCATGCTCCCTCGAGCGTTTGGTTTGTGTTTTGGCGGGTTCTGGGGCTCTCCTTTTTGATCCAGTATGTGGTAGTCCCTGGCAAGCGGAGAAGATGTCAACTTTCTAGCAGGTGAAATGCCTTGCTTGGCACAAGTGACAAGTTCACGGTCGTATAAGTGGCCCATACTCTTTGGAAAGCTTATTAGTATTGCTGCTGTTGGGCTGTTATCTTCAAGGCCTTGGTGGGTGCATTGTTAAGCCGATGATCAATAAAAAGAAAAGAAGATTAACCCATTTGCAGCGAAGACACTTTACGTAATATCCCCGGCTATCAAGGGATGTCATTTCACCCACATCAACCAAACGGCATCCCTGTTGACTCACCAACTACTAGGTTTGGTCTTGTTGATTCGAGGCAAACTGACAGTTGCCCAAAATGGCATCCCAGCGCAGGATCTACCCAGAAGAATCCGGAATACGCCGCAGATTATCTTCTCCCAATGAAACAGAGGCAATTTGGGACTCTACAAAGTGTTTCCTCTCTTAAAAGGTTGGGAGATGCTTTTTGAGTGGATGCTCTTTGGGTGGGTCCACTTAATGGTTGCGAAATTTTGTTTGCAGCAACTGGTCCGCAAAGAAGATCCTCATGAAGCTTAAGAGAGTGAGTTGGTGAGTTCCAATTCAACATGGCTAGTTTTATCATTTTAACGATCTAGGGGTTTAACATTTGGGTGGGCTACTATAGGAGATGTCGAACTATCTGAAAACCACCTATTGTTCCTACATCTTGTTGCACATTTTGGCCAGTACGATCCAGAGCACCCAAGAGAGACACCAAACTGAGACACACACCAAGTCATACTTTGGTTTCTGGGGATGGCAGACATTGCAATCATCTCCACCAATATCAGTAGTGTCAGATCTCCTGACTAGGAGCAATTTCACTCTTGAGTTCAGATCATCTGCGATCTTCTGCCTCAGATCAGCAGTTTGACGTCTCATGCCAAACTTCGCCAACGAAGCTCCTAGCTACACCGTTGCGCTACTATTCCAGATTTCATCCTAGCTAGATGTTCTAGCTTTCCCCTGCACGTTGTTTCCTCCGTTGCAGCTCTCTCCCACCTAGGCGGTTCCAACTTCCTTCTAGTTAGACGGTTCCAGCTTCCAACAAGTAAGACGCTGCCTTCTAGATAGATTTCTCCTAATTACAGCTTTTCCTAGTTAGACGTTGCAGTTTCCTCGTAGCTTCTCCTAGTTAGCTCCTCTTAGTTAGCTCCCTACTAAAACGCTTCCTTTTAAAACGCTTCTCCTAAAACGCTTCCTCCAATATCCTCCCCTCCCTACACTTACCTCAATTCACTACCCTCTATACTAAAACATGAAAAGAACTAAAACCTAAACTATATAACAAATAACTGAAGAACTGAAATGACCCAAAAAAAAATTATACTGTCCCTTCATCTTCAATCCCCAAGTTAAACCAAGGATGTTCCATTGCCTCCAACGCAGTTATTCTTTCATTGGGGTTGATCACAAAGAGCTTTCTCAAAAGGTCAATAAAGAACCACCAAAAGGTGAAGTTTCCAAAGTTCATGAGATACTTGTTTCTCTCGTAATTGGAAGATAACAGTCTATCAAAGTCGATATCAAGGCCAATTCTCGAACTAACAAACAAATCAATTCTCTCGAGCTCTCTAACGCTTCTGATGAACTTGTCTGGGGTATTCTTGGATGGGAATTTAAGGGTTAGGGAGTTTTTCGCAGTAGACTCATCGTCAATAATCACATCATCATCTTCATCATACTCTTCACTGTCCGACTTATTTTTCCTGAACTCGTCGTAATCATCTTCGTCGTTGTCGTCGTCGTCTTCGACTTCGGGGCTGCTGGAGCTGGTGGCGTCTCCCGTGAAGTAGTGAACACCACACTCGTTTCCCACTTCTTTCAGTCTCTGCACCATCGGCTTGTCGATGCTGTACCCACAGATCTTTTCAATCATGGCCAAATGCTCAAAGTTGTCGTGTGTTCTAAACAACGGCTCTCCAATCAAGAGTTCCACCAAAATGCACCCAATCGACCACATGTCACATGGAAAAGACCATCCAACTCCCAACACGATTTCAGGAGCTCGATAGTGTCTTGTGGAAACAATCAGTGAGTGGTATTCGTCGTTGAATATAGCACTGCCAAAGTCAATCACCTGGATCAACGGGTTGACGAGAACTTTCAGCAACTTGGGAACTCTTTTTTGAAGGAGCTTTTCTTCGACATCCTTGTTGTTGGAAAGATGCAAGTACAGCGAGATGGTTGTGGAAGCACGGAGTGGCTTCTTGGCAAACGTGTCGTCATGAAGGAGGATGTTTTCAGGTTTTAAGTCTGTATGAATCAAATTAAGGTCGTGCAAAAAGGTGACGGACCTTATCAACTGTTTAGCAACGGCCTGGATGTGTGAGCCGGGGTATCCAATAAACTTGTTCTTGGTCAAGAAGTCGTACAAAGATATCTTAAGCAAGTCGGTCACAATACATATGTGGCCTCGGTAATCAAAGCATTCACGCAAGTGGATGCAGTGATTAAGGTTTTCGTTATCAAACTTTTTCAACGTGGATAAGACCCGTAGTTCGATTTTGGCAGCATCCCTGTACTTGTCGATGTTCTTGATGATCTTGATAGCCACGTGTTTTCTGTTGACACGGTCGTAGCACTGGACCACTTTGCCGAAAGTCCCCTGGCCAAGAAGCCTGATGATGACGAAACGGTTGGCAAACACGTCTTTGATCTTGAAAATGTAATGGCCGTCGTCGTCGTCACAAGGAGGCAAGTCGGACCTGTGTGGAATCACGTTTGCCTTGACCTCGCCCAACTTGGGGGTCTGCAAAACATAGTTGCTAGGGATCTTTTGGTAGAAGCACCGGGCCTGGGGAAGCTGTGGTAACGAGTTGGTTCTGTGCTTCTTTGGAGGGAAGCCATTTTCAAGCATTGGCTGCTGGTTTACATTGAACATGTTGTAGGCAGCACAGGCCTCCTTGTCCATGAACAAAATGGAGTCCGAGTTATTTCGTTCTTTATGAATGTCACGCTCTCCCACGATGATTAGATCATCTTCTTCAGTCTCCTCCATGTCGACCTCCTTATCTGAAGAGCCGTTTTTGGAAAAGTTGAAGTCGGATTCTTCATCGGTGTCACCAATCACATAGACTTGGTCGTTCAAGTACTTTGGGTGGAAAATCTGTGTGTTTCTTGCTCTGGCCAACGCACTGAGCGGTAACAGCGGAGGCAGCAGGTTTGTGAGGGAGGCCAGCAGGAGCGACGACTCGCTGGGGTTGTTTTCGTACTCAAAGTGGTTGATTGATTTGGACATGTGGGACGTGGGAGGCGTCATGATGGTGGTGGTGGTGGTTCCGAGAGCCGTCGTGTTTGTGGTCTTGGTGGTTGCTGCAGCTTTGTAGTTTAAAGTGGGATCTGAGGTGTCTTGCGGGATCGGAGTGTTGGGGGGCTGTCCTGCTGCAGCCAAGGATGCCTGGCCGTTTGAATCTGCCAATCCCCCTGTGTTCAACATCTTGTTCAGTTCAAACAGGTCACTCAACCCCCTGGGTCTCTTTCGATTACTAATTAACGACATACCGTCTGTGGTATAGGCTATAGACTGGATCAGGTTGAACAACTAGGAACGTAGATTCCGTTCGTGTTGGGTGTAATCTGGGTTTGAAATTCTTTCGGTGGTTATCTAAAGCTTTGGCAAATTTGAAGGGGTCAATTTTGTTGTTTTTCGTAGCAATTTAGTGTGGGAAAAGTCACGATATCAGGATGAGGGTCCGTCTTTAGGGAGGGACTTTTGGTGAAGATTGGAGGTCTAGGGGACAGCTGGGGGGTTTAGGCTGGGCCTGGAGGTGTCCTGGGAGTGGTGTATGTACTTCTGCAAAGAGAAAAGGCTTCTTTTGGGGAATACGAAAGACGTGGATGCTCCACGTGTTTCTTTACATGTGTGAAAAATAAGAGAGAAAAGGAAAAGGTGTACGACTGGGGCACGTTTCGAAAGGCTGCAAACGGTCCAGGCACCTGGAGAGCGGCTGCGATGCCACAGAAGCATCCCAGACGTTCGGAGTGCCTCTCTGTTGTGATAATTACCCCGGTGACAAAGCACAAAAGGTTAGACGGGTGATACAAAGCGTGAAAAACTGGGGATGGGGCCGTGATTGGTTGACGACGCTAGTCACGTGACTGGAAATGGTGCACATGTGTCGTCGCTCGTCTCAATGTCGTCGAGGGTGTCGCTGGGCCAGCCGTGCAGGGTCCGGCCGGAGTTCATCAGGGCCCTGGGCCCTGGAGAGGCGGGTTGCCAGGTTGGAGGTGGAAGCTGGTTTGTAGGAGATTGCGACATTACCACTCAGTCCTCTAAGGTGGGTTGATTATATGTAGGAGATGCCCAGCTTCAAAAGTCAAATTTGGTTGATGGCACTCCAGGGAATTCTTTGGATATTCTATTGGGATTAGACAAAGTGGAGGTTTAGTGGATTTAGGACGCGTAGGGCATGGAAGCTTCTAAACATAGCACACTTTCGGTTGATCAGTGGAATGAGGTCCGTTTGGGCGGCCAAAGCATACAGTGGGTAAGGGCTCTTTCAGAAAGAGACCTTGCCTGCCAACACTGGCAACACTGATACATTTTCTTCCCCAGCCGCCTGGAATGTCAAAGGTTTCACACAATCTTGGTTTCAGGGTTTGTGTTCCCAGTTTGTGAATCTCTGATATTGATGCATTTGGAGTGAAAGTGTGCTAATTGCAGGATACTTCACCTGGTTGTGACCTTGGACCAGGGTTGGCGTTCCCAGTTTGTGAATCTCTTTATTGATACATTTGGAGTTAAAGTGTGCTAATTGCAGGATACTTCACCTGGTTGTGACCTTGGCGTTCCCAGTGTTTGTGAATCTATGATATTGATGCATTTGGAGTTAAAGTGTGCTAATTGCAGGCTACTTCACCTGGTTGTGACCTTGGCGTTACCAGTGTTTGTGAATCTATGATATTGATGCATTTGCAGTTAAAGTGTAGTGCTAATTGCAGGATACTTCACTTGGTTGTGGATTTGGCGTTCCTGCTATTGATGCATTTGGAGTTAAAGACTTGTGTTAATTGGACTTAAAGTCTTGGGCTAATCGCAGAATACTTCCCTTGGTTGTGGATTTTGAGAGACCTCAAGAATCTTGGACCCGGGTTGGCGTTCCTGCTAGATATTGATGCATTTGGGGTTAAAGTCTTGCGCCAATTGCACGATACTTCACCTGGTTGTGACCTCAAGAATCTTGGACCCGGGTTGGCGTTCATGCTATTGATGCATAGTTAAATTCTTGCGCCATTGCTGAATACTTCACTTGGGAACATGGGAGACCTTCTGGTAAACTCTTATGGTTGACACTGTCAGTTTGTTGGTTTACCTTATTTCTAAAACAAAACAGCTGGACTAGTTATAGACCTGTAAAACCCAGTGTCAACGCCAGACATCAACGGTAAACCCGTCCAACAACAATCCTAACTCCACCAATATCGTGTTACGACGAAACACATCGTCTAAAAACAAACCCCCTCATCACATCACCTACCAGCAAAGTCCTCCAATTACTACCTCCACCAACCAACCTCTAGTCACCCGATAATCCACCTGACACTCCTCTGTTTCGTGCAAACCTCACAGTTGAAACTCTAAAGCTACGTCCGATCTGTCACACATGGTGAACTCAACTACTCTTTCACACACTACCCCTCCAGCAATGTTTTTTGTTGACGGAATGGCTCGACTCCCTCGTGACCGGCATTGTTAACTGTGTTTTTCCACGTCACCACAATGTCGCTCTGCCTAAAGGTGACGCACGGTATCGCTAAATCGCTGGTAGATCGACGCACCCTGGAATGTCGTGCTCCACATGTCGTTTGCACGACACGCTTTATCTTGGGAAATCTGTAAACAAAAAACGTCTTTCTAGAACATGTACTTTGAGATCATTGATTAAGCAAGGATTTTGAGTCTGTTTTCATAACCAGGCACACATGGCTTGGTGGTGGCAGCAGTTGTGCTGCAACGACTTGAGCGGTTGGTGGCTTGAGCAGCTTCGCTGACGACTTTGACGACTTCTTTGCATTCGTGCGCAGCCACCCCGCTTCTGAGCAGATCGCTTGCTCGACCTGGCTTGGCTGCCAAAAAAGAGGCACTCCCCTGAAGTGTGGCGAGAGATATAGAAGGGCAGCGATTGGGAAGTGACTGATGCCTGGAAACGTGAATGAGAATGTGAGTGGAGATTTGAGTGGGAATTTGATTGAAAAGTGCTGGTATCCCCAGTACTGGTGTAATTTGCTGCTGGGCGCTTGCCAACTTCGCTCCCCTCTACTAAACCTCACACCCGTGCAACCTAACTCCGCTGTGAAGCAAACTTACGGCAATAACCGGTCCAGCCCGTCCAGCCCACACACCCGCCATGTAGGCAAGTTTCACGTGAATACTCGCAGAATCATCGATTGTAGCGACCCACCAAAGCTTAAAAGCGGTTTGGTGACGCCCACGGAATGTAGGTAAAGAGGCTCGTGGGAATGAGCAAACGGTTTGGTGGAGGTATATGCATGGAAACCGCCGTCTTGCACTAGCACCGAGCCTGTTATGAGGTGATTATGGTTCGCAGAGGCTGCTGGGGCTCGGTCATAGTGCCACAATTTAACACGCCACGCATCACGAATGTGTGGTGGGCACTTGAAACATGTAGGGGAAGGCCGCCGGGCTGCGGAGGCGACAGCAGCGAAACGCTCGCCCATTGGCCCGCCGGTGAGCAAGGTCGGGACCGCCCATGGTGGACCCACCCCCAGCGCCAAACGCCGGTGGTCCAGCTGTCGTTTGTTTTTCTGCCCCCGTCCACAAACCGGCCGTGTCACAGAAGCTGCCTCATGCATGCCTTCCACGTAATGAGCACAAACCCAAAAAAGTAATTCGCCTGCTCATGATTACAGAAGAAACGAAACCTCCTAATTGTGGCCACACGGGCTCCGTCAGGCGATTGGGCAGGGCGGGGCGCCCGCCAGCCCCAAATTCGCCGGAAAAAGACCTCCCAGGGGCCGCCGCCAGCCAATAGCCGCTCGAGTTCCGGCGCAGCACCCTCATGCCGGACCAATTGGCGGCAGAAAATAAGTGGTCCACGGAAAAAAAGAAACCCCGTCTTTTGTCACAACTGCGTCGAAGCTTAACCTTAATTGCGGTCCGTGATGGTCCTCTCTCCCTGACTTGCCAAAACAAGTAAGCGTCTTGTTTCTTTCGCTTTCTTTGTCATTGCCGCCGTCCAATCAGTGTGCGGTACGCTGGGGCACCCGCCGGTTGCTGCAGCGGCGGGCAGCAAGCTTCCCTGGACCCACTGGCCTTGCACGGCGGTAGTCTGGGGACGATGTTCCCTGAAGGGGCCCAGCCACGCCCCAGCCCCGGTACCTCCAGACCTCCGGCCCCTCGCCCCAGCACCGCTCCACATGCCCGAGGGCATGTAGAGCTCGGGCATGTAGAGCGGCCGCCACCGCCACCCCATCACTTGTGGCTGGAGAGTGGCCCCACAACACCTGCACCGTTGCCCCTGCCCAAAGCGCAATGTCACTTCTTTGTCGGCTTACGTAAGACCCGGTCCAATTTTTATTTGCTGTTTTTTTTTTATTTTTTTATGACCACCTCCCAGCGAGGGGTGGTGGCCTCCAGCAACCAAACCAGTGGCACAAGAATGCTCTCGCCCAGCACGTTTGTGGCAACCTTGTCATGGCCGGACACAAGCTCTGGCACCGGCGACAATGCACAATACGTCATGTCTTTGTAAATCACAGATAGCACTCAGTTACGAGCAACAGCGGATCCTCAACATATTTGGTCTCCTGGTGTGCATATATATCAAGGGACTTTGGATTTTAAAAATAAATTTAAACATTTCCTCCCAGCTGTAATTTTCATAATACTACTCGTATTAGACAAGATACAAGGACCACCTAGCAAATGAGCGGTCAAACGAGACTGGAGATGCTAGATAAAACGCAATCCAAGCAAACACAGGTGCTACCCAGCAGTGAGGCCTCAAATCAGGCCGAAACGGCGGTGCCGGCGGGCGACCAGCGAGGATACGGGGGCGCTGGGCTGACGTTGCCTGGGATCGAGCACGTTTCCAACCGGCTTGGACGGGGCTACCTCAACGACGGGCAGCAGCGACTTCCACCGTTGAAACTCAACAACGTCCCTGCAGTGGCCACTTTTGTTACCAATAAAGAGGAGATCGAACGCAGAGAGGCCGCCATGAGCAAGAAAAACGAAATGGACACCTCGTCGTCCACGTCGAGCAGCAACACCAACCCCAGCCTTTCATCCATCATCCACAAGATGGGCGCCAGCACCTCGCCGTCCACCTCCTCCACCCGCGCCTCGACCTCCCAGTACAGCAGCGGCGAGTCCACGGCGACAAACTTGTCGACCGACGACTCCAACGAGTCCAACGAGTCCAACGAGGAGGACAAGTTCCCCGCCGACCCCGTAGAAAACACCGCCCCCCACGACAAGGGCGACGAGTCCGACTCGGAACAGCCCCCGGGCAGGTCCCTGCTCGAAAAGAAGTACTTTTGCCAGTACTGCAAGCAGGGCTTCACCAGAAAACACAACATGGTATCCCACGAGTTGATCCACCTGTCGCTCAAGCCCCACATCTGCTCCGTCTGCAACCTCAAGTTCAGGCGAATCCACGACTTGAAGCGCCACGAGAAGTTGCACACGGGCGAAAAGCCCTTTGAATGCACAAAGTGCTTGCGCAAGTTTGCAAGACCCGACGCCTTGACGAGGCACTTGAGCTCCCCGAACGCCTGTGTGCCTGTTCTGGGCTCTTCCAGCGACTCCAGCTCCAAGCAAATCAGCAAGGAATCGTCCGCCGAAAAGGACAAGCGAGATGACTCACACCGCCTGTTCCAGCCTTCGTCCACAACAACAGCAAACACAACCCCAGCAACCACAGTGGCCTCCGAAAAGCCGGCTCCACCCGCCCCCAAACCCGCCGTTGCTGCCTCGCATCCAAACCTCCTCCCGGCCACCCACCAGCCTCCCCAGCTCTCGCCCCAGATACCACAAGAACGCTCCGCCGACGTGCCGAGTGCCAGGGACGGCTACTGTGGCTACTACCCAGTCAACTACCAGCCCCAGCCACAACCCCAGGGTGGTCCCTACTACTACCAGCAGCAATACCCAGCAAACGGCCAGTTTCCTCAGTTTCCTCAGCAGCAACCGCAACAGCAGCAGCAACAACCGCAACAGCAGCAGCAACAACAGCAACAGCAACCACCTACAGATGCCCAGACCGGTGTTCCGCTTGCGTTTGACCCCAAACTCAAGAGAACGTCCGTCCCCGGGTCCCCTCCGCTCGCCGGCATCCCCCAACGCGCCGTGCCTGTCATTCCCGCCATGGTGCCGAATGGTGCTCCTCCAATCCCAGCGGTAGTACCGAACACCGTGCCAGGCGCAAACACCGTGCCAGGCGCAAACACCGTGCCAGGCGTCCCCGTTGCTCCTAAGGAAGGAAGCGAGGCCGAATGGGGCCCAGACGACCAAGCTTTCAAGCGCAACTACGTCAGCGTCGACAAGTACCTCGACTTGGTCAAGTACGCACACTCACTCCAAGACAACTTGAAGCACTTGAGCGAACGTCTTAGCCTGTTGGAGGACGATGTTGCCGAAAAGGGCGCCTACCGCTCCCAAAGGCTGTACTTGCGCGACTTGGAGGACCAAATACGTGGTCAAGAGTACAGGCAACGTCAAGTTGAAGACGACCGTGCTTTGGGACGGAGATTGAGGCAGAATGAGCATAAGAGACACTACAAGGGAGTGGACAAGTTTGAGGAGGAGTCTCTGGAGGAAGATTATCGCCGACTGAAGAAGCACCGTCATGCTAAGAAGGCGCTGGAGCCCCGAAACGACCAAGTTGAGGAGCCAGCCAATTAGGTGGGGGTTGAAGAGTTGAGGAGTTGAGGAGTTGAGAGTTGAGCAATTCGAGAGTTGGAGAGTTCGAGAGTTAAGATTTGAAGAGTTGAAGAGTTCAAAAATTCTAGAGTTTCAAAAGTTCAAGAGTTCATGAGTTCAAAAGTTCGAGAGTTTGAAAGTTCAAGAATTCGAGAGTTCATGAGTTCAAGAGTTCAAGAGTTCAAGAGTTCAAGAGTTCAAGAGTTCAAGAGTTCGAGAGTTTGAGAGTTTGAAAGTTCAAGAGTTCGAAACTTCAAGAGTTCGAAACTTCAAGAATTCGAGAATTCGAGAGTTTCGAAAGATCAAGAGTTCGAACGTTCAAGAATTCGAGAGTTCATGAGTTCATGAGTTCGAAAGTTCAAGACTTCAAGACTTCAAGACTTCAAGACTTCAAGACATCAAGAGCTCAAAAATTTTAGAGTTTCGAAACTTCAAGAGTTCGAGTTCAAGAGTTCCAAAACTTACAAACCTCCAAACCTCCAAACCTCCAAACCTCCAAACCTCCAAACCTCCAAACCTCCAAACCTCCAAACCTCCAAACCTCCAAACCTCCAAACCTCAAACTTCGGAACTTCCAAAAGTTCCAACTCAACCGATCTAACTCTACTGTTCTAACTATCCTTCCAACCCAATCGGTCCAACCTCCATCTTTCACCCTCCACCTCCCAACCTATCACCCACCCACAAGACTTTAAACCTCCAAACATAAACAACCCCTAGCCTTTGGTAAGATGCCACTCTCCAGGCAATCGCAAACACCTTGTGCTTCACTCCGCCAACTCCCACTATGGCTGCTGATCGGGACTGAAGCCCTTGCAAGTCTACCGGTGTCAGAAGGGACCCCATAATGATAATGAAATAGAAGCCGGCGTGCTTTTCCGTGTTTATATAGATTCGTGGGGCGCTTTAGGGCCCCACGAAAGATTTGAAGTGTTTATAAGTGTCCAATTTAAATATCTTTGATGTGTTTTCGTCCCATTGTAGCAGCATTGTGTTCGCTTTAGTGATTGATGCTATCGCACCAAATTCCTTATCAGGAAGAGGGGGAGAGTCCGAGAGAGTAGGTGTCTAGATATCGCTGGAGCCAGACACCCCTCGTAGAAGACAGCCAGGTTGTTTGCTGGTTGGCTATAGTGGCTTGCCCGGCCCCAAGTGACAGCATGCCATTTGATGTTATTTGCGGACCGGCCGCTATTTATATGGCCCAGTTTTTGTGTGTGCCCCCTTAAAAAGACAGGATCATTAATTTTCCTACCACTTTAAATTAAGAACCACTTAGTTCCAGCACAACACATTGGGAAACGACAGTGATTCTAGCGAATTGATAGTTAAAATAGTTACCGGGCACATCCACCAACACAGATTAAGCGTAAGGATCATATAGCACGAGAAAACCATGAGAGTTTCTACTACTAACGAAGATTGGTCCATCATATCTTCGCTGTCTGATCTAGATAACGACGACGAGCACTCGACCACCAGCTCAGGAGACTACGGAGAAGAGGGTCGGGACGAGGCGGCAGGCGACAAGACTGCGGACGAGACGTTGAGCGGGCTCGAGGGGGCCGCTGGCGACGGAGGGGCGGCCAGCGACGGCGACTCTGACCAGTGTGGCGAATCCTCTTTTTTGGTGCCCACCTTGGTGGTGAGTAAGGAAGACAGGAGGGACGATATAGATAATGACCCCACGCCCGTTGCCAGTATCACCATCGACAGGGACACCAAGGGTGCTGGCAGCGGCGCTGCCGGCTTTTTGGCCACCACTCCCCCCAGCACCTCGGGCGTGGAGTCGGACTCGATAGTCGAGGTCACCACCCCAGAGTCCATGTCGGACTTTGAGCACCTTTTCGACGGCAACATTGCCATCCCCGTCACCACGGAACCCCCGGTGGACTACGAGGCCCCCAACTTGTCTCTCTCTCGTACCTTTTTGTTCATGCTGATCTCCATCTTTTTTGGGTACGCAGCCATTTACTTCAACAATCTCGCAGCCAAGGACACCTCGTCCTCGGGCGTGCTGATCTTCAACCAGATCCCCCAAGAGTTGGACAAGATGTTCTATGACTACGAGACCCAGATAAGGTGGGGCATCCCCAGAACCAAAAAGGTCAACCGGGTCTTCAAAAAGGTCAACACCTTGGTCAAGGCACACCCCACGCCCTCCTTGGAAGAAGTCACCTTTGCGGTCCACAGCGTCATCAAGCGGAGCGCAAGCGACGTGATTGAGTTCACCTCCCACTCGTACAACTACTTGTACGACGTGATAGTCAAGTTCCTCCACGCCTCCAACGAGGGCTACCAGTACGCCGCATTGCAGGCCCACAAGCACGCCCAGGTGCTCTCGTCCAAGACCCGCAGCCTGGTGCAATACTTGTCGTCAAAAGCCCGTGCCCTGGTGGACCTTCAAGCAGCCAAGGATAACATTAAAAGATGGTACTCTGTTCACGAGTCTGACTTTGAGTTGTTTGAGAAGGAGTGGAACAAGGCGCAACGTGAGCTTGCAAAGGCCCAGGCCTCGGTCAAGGAGAAGGTTCTGGAAATCCTCTCGTCGGACCCGGTCGTCCACGCCAAGCTGTCGGTGGTGCACGGCCTTGAGAAATCCGCCAAGGTTGTCGGAAACATGGCGGACCACTCGAAAAAGGTGGTGGGGGACATGGCTGACCATTCGTTAAAGGTGGTGGCAGACATGGCCGACCACTCCATCAAGGTTGTTGGTAACGTGGCCGAGGAGTCGTTGAAGGTGGGTGTTGCTATTACTTATTTGAGTGTTGTTGGTACTTTCAAGGTTATTGAGAAGGGTGTAAGGTTATTTGATTAGATTAGAAGTTTTAATTCTCTGGATATTGATGTTTTGAATATATGGTTAGTTCTCTCAGTGCACAGGCTACCTCGAGCACCCTGTCAACCAATTGCTCAATCAAGTAGCCTCCTGACCTCGCTAGTGTATCTCTAGTAGTTCCACCCACTTAATGGATATTGATGTGATTAGTTCACTTATTTCAGTGGATTAAGACACCTTCGAGTACCTCGAGCACCCTCGAGCACGCAATTGCTCAATCAAGTAGCTTGCTGACCTCGCTAGTGTATCTCTAGTACCTCCAGCTTAATTCTCTGGATATTGATGTTTGGTTAGTTCACTCATGTCAGTGGATTCAGGCACCTTCTTCTTCACCTCGAGCACCCTCGAGCACCCAATTGCTCAATCAAGTATCTTCCTTGGTAGAATGTATCATCTCTAGTAGCCCAATCGAGCAAACCCAACTGTTTCGTCAAATTTCGTCAACATGAAATGAATGCACAGCATGGGCAGCCGCGACATGCCTGGCCGGTGGTGAGGTGTGCGACATTTTCATCGAGCGACACACGCAGTAACGTCGCTAGCGGTAGCTCAGAAATGAAATCGCCCAAAAAAAGTCGACAACAAAGCACCCAAACAAGATGGGTATCCCCAAATTCTTTAGATTCATATCGGAAAGATGGCCGTTGATCTCACAGTTGATTGATGAGAATCAGATCCCCGAATTCGACAACTTGTATTTGGATATGAACTCAATTCTCCATACATGTACGCATTCTAATGACCTGTCCATTCAAGGACAGATGACAGACGATCAGATGTACGCTGCCATTTTCAACTACATCGAGCACTTGTTTGAGATCATCAAGCCCCAGAAGGTGTTCTACATGGCCATCGATGGTGTTGCACCTCGTGCCAAGATGAATCAGCAGAGAGCAAGAAGATTCAGGACGGCGTATGAAGCGGAGGAGAACATGAGAAAGGCGATCGCCAACGGCGAGGAAATACCCAAGGACCCTCCGTTTGACTCCAACGCCATCACCCCGGGAACCGAGTTCATGGCCAAGTTGACCGCCAACCTTAAGTATTTCATACACAAGAAGATTTCAGAGGACTCGAATTGGGCCAACATCGAGATTGTTCTCAGTGGCCACGAAGTCCCCGGTGAAGGTGAGCACAAAATCATGGACTACATTAGAATCATGAAGTCCCAGGACGACTACGAGTCCAACTTGAGACACTGTATATATGGTTTGGATGCAGATTTGATCATGTTGGGCTTGGTGAGTCACGATCCTCACTTTGCGCTTTTGAGAGAAGAGGTCACCTTTGGTCCTCAAAGAAACACCAACAAGACGGGTGACTTGTCGGACCAAAAGTTCTTCTTGTTGCACTTATCCTTGTTGCGTGAGTACCTTGCTTTGGAATTCCAGGATTTGGACGGTGCTCTTTCCTTTGAGTATTCCTTTGAGAGCATTCTTGATGATTTCATTTTGATCATGTACGTCATAGGTAACGATTTCTTGCCAAACTTGCCTGATTTGTTTATAAATAAGGGTGCCTTCCCTCTTTTGATTGCCACCTTTAAGCAAACTTTGAAGGAATCCGATGGTTACTTGAACGAAGGTGGGAAGATAAATTTGAAGAGATTGTCGATCTGGTTCCAACTTTTGAGTGAATTTGAATACGAGAACTTTGAAAGGCAAGATGTTGACGTTGAATGGTTCAACAAGAAATTGAATGACATTTCTATTTCTGGTGAAAAGAAGAGAAAGAGATTTGGAAAGTTGCTTTTGTTGAAGGACCAAAAGAAGTTGGTCAGCTCCATCAAGACTTGGCTCTTGCAAACCATTCAAACCCCAGTCGCAGAATTGTTGGACTTGGACGCAAAGGGTGAATTGACTACTCTTAAATTAAACAATGAGTTGGTCGAAAGCAACTTTGATTTCCTCAAGTCCTTTGCTTTGGAAGCAGATTTATTAATTATTCATTCGAGATCAAATGAAACTTACGAAGCCAAGTTGGATATTGACGGGTTGTCTCCTCACGAAACCCCTGAAGAGTTGGCTGAACGTATACGTCTGGTTCGTGGCTTGTTGAAGAAGTACGAATCCGCAAACATGTTTGAAACTGAAGAGATAATGAAGGAGTCCAAGGACTTATACGACAACAAATTTATAGATTGGAAAGACAAGTACTACAACCAGAAGTTGCACTTTTCAATCAAAGACGAAGACAAATTAATTGATTTAACGAAACATTATGTTGAAGGGTTACAATGGGTTTTGTATTATTATTATAAAGGTGTTCCATCCTGGAGTTGGTATTATAGATATCACTATTCTCCTCGTATTTCAGATATTTCAGCTGGGTTGGACTTATTGATTTCTCAGGGCAAGGATATCGAATTTGATATTTCTCAACCGTTCAAGCCTTTTGAACAGTTGATGGCAGTCTTGCCTGCCAGATCCAAGGGGTTGATGCCTTTGGTTTATAGACCTTTGATGACTGAGGAACATTCTCCAATCATTGCTTTCTATCCTGACGAGGTGGATATTGATTTGAACGGGAAAACGGCTTCTTGGGAAGCTGTTGTCTTGTTGGATTTTGTTGATGAAAAGAAGTTGTTGGATGTCTTGAAGCCTCTTGAGGCTAAGTTGTCTCCAAGCGAATCTTCCAGAAACTCTTTGGGTACTCCAATCAAGTTTGTTTACAATCCTCAAACTGATTATATCTACCCTTCACCATTACCTGGATTCTTCCATGATTTGGAACATGATAATTGTCGTGAGCAAGCCTTCCAATTACCAGAACCAAAGGAATACGTTGTGGGTTTGGTTGAAGGTGCCGTCACCGGTAAGGATATGTTGGCTGGGTTCCCAACCCTTAGTACCATTCCATTCAAGTCGCAATTGAAATTGAATGAAACAAAGGTTTTCCAACAACCTTCGAGATCTGAATCTATGATTTTGAGTTTGGACAACATTTGGGGAGACATGACAACTTCGCAGTTTGCTCATCAATTTGTTAACAAGTTGGTGTACGCAAAGTGGCCATTCTTGAGAGAATCCAAGGTCGTCAAGGTGCTTGATTCGGAGCAAAAGTACGAATCCTTTAAGGCTTCAAGTGGAGCTCGTAAGGTGGTTACTGGATCTTTGGATCACGACGAAATTAAGGAATACAAATTCCAAGTTAAGCAAATCACCGATACTTACAAGAAGACAAAGGGTATCACCTTGGGTCCAATTGATGCGTTGGTGTATGCACAACCAGTTAATGGTTTGATTAGAAACGCCAAGGGTTCTTATGTCAAGACTTATTCCAAGTCCATTGAGGTTTATCCATTGCAATTGATTGTCAGAGAAGTTGTCAACAAGGATCCTCGTTTCGCAAGCAGACCTCCACTTCCAATTGACCAAGAATTTGCTATTGATTCCCAAGTCATCTTTTTGGGTGACATGGGCTATGGTTCTCCTGCTCAGATCGCTGGGTACGATGACAAGAAGGAAAGATTGTCTATCAAGGTGTCCAACATTCAAAGATTGGCCGAACCAAACATTGGTAAGAGAAGATTGGAGATTGAAACTAGGGAAATCAGATACAGACCATCGTTTGAGGTCTCGAAGCAACTTAGACTCAGTCCCCTCTTGTTCTCGAGACTTGCAAGTACCTTCATGGTTGACGGTGAAAACAATCAACGTGTCAACCTTGGTTTGGACTTGAAGTATGACAGCAAGAGAATGAAGGTTTTGGGCTACACGCGTAAGTTCCCCAACTCCAAGTTCTGGGAGTACTCGCCATTGGCTGTTGCCTTGTTCAACGAATACATGACCAAGTTCCCAGGCTTGTTTGCCAAGTTGAAGAACTTGGATCCAAAGGCCAATCCAAAGGCCTTGGACTTGGTTAACGCAGAAGAATTGAAGCAAGTCAAGAAGTGGTTGAAGGAAAAGCGTGCTGAGTTGATTCCAGTTGCCTTGGAAAGTGAGGCTTTCACCAAGTTTAGTTTCCAGGCCATTGAGAGTTACATGGACACCTACATCCAACAGAACATCCAATTGTCCAACAACAACATCAAGGGAGTTCCTCGTGATGCTGTTTTGAACCCTCAGGAATCCTACCAATTGTTGAGCTCTCAAAGATTTGATTTGGGTGATCGTATCATCTACATTCAAGATTTCGGAAAGGTGCCAATTTTCAGCAAGGGTACTGTTGTTGGTATCACTTCTATTGGTAGCAAGTCGTCGCTTAGTGTTATTTTTGACGCTCCATTGATCAACGGTGGTACTTTGAACGGTAAGTTGAGACTGACCAGAGGATTGGTGATTGACTCCTCCCTCGTGTTGAACTTGACCAACAGACAATTTGTCTACCACAGTAAGGCCTCTGAAGGCAGAAAGGCCATTTCTGCTGAAGAGAAGTTGGCTCGTGCCCAGGCCGTTGAAAGAAGAAAGCAACAGGAACAAGAGAAGAGACAGCAGGAGCAACAGAAGAAGCAACAACAACAACAGCAGAAAGACCAGGAACAAAAGGCTGTCAACGCCAAGAAGTCCAATGAGTTGTTGAGTTTGTTGAAGGGCGGTCCTAAGAAGAAGGAAGAGGAGACCACCGAATCTTCGTCGGAACTTCCAACCAACAGCGACGCTGTCAAGAAGATCTACGGTCAAATCTACCACAACGTGATGTACGATGGTGAAGGTGCCCCTCCAGTTCCTGTTGGTGTTCCTGTTGGTTATCCAGCAGTTCCTCCAGGAGCTCCAATGCCTCACCCAGGCGCAGTCCCATACGGTATCCCAGTTGTGCCAGGTATTCCATTACCTCCGCAATTTTTCCAGGGACCTCCAATGGGCCACTACCCAGGGCAACCGGGCCATCCAGGTCAACCGTTCCCAGGGTACCCTGGGCAACCTCCAGCACCAGCACCAGCTGCTGCTGAGGCTGCTCCGGACGCCAACGGCGCCAACGGCCGCAAGCAGGACTCCAGCAGAGGAGGAAGAGGTGGCAGAGGTAACTCCAGAGGTGGAAGAGGTGGTAACAGAGGAAACTCTAAAGGTAGAGGTGGCAAGAAGTCCACTCCTCCTCCATCTTAGTCGTCCACACTCCTTCAAATAGACGGATCACTCTTGTGAGTACCCGTTCTACACTACCTCTTTACTTTTTGTCCATTCAGATAACTGTATATACAATTTAAGCTTGTTTAAGCTGATTTTTGTCTATTTACAAATGTAGCAATGCGGTGGCATGGCCAGCACCTTCAAACATTCGTTTGTTGGTGGGCCCGTATCAATGCTTTGGCTGAAGCGCTCGTCGACCTTACAGCTTCTCCAGGAACGGCTGGTTGACCTTTCTGTCCAATAACTTGGCGTTGTCGATGGTTTTGTCGCCCGGAAGGTTGACCAAGCCCAAAGACTCCCATTCCGACTTCTCCATCAACTTGTTGTCCATACGGCAGCCCAAGTAGTCCTTGGCCAATAAACGGCAGTTGGGGGCATTCTGGTTCTCTGTGTACTTCATGCACTGTAAATACTTCATCATCTGCTCCTTGCACTCGCCAAAGTGGTCCAATGGGAAGGACCCACGCTCCGGAGGAGTCGGGGTCCACGTTCTAAAGTTGCCTCCTGGTGCTCCAGATGCCATGTTGGGTGGTGAGTTTTCCAAGAGCACTTTTGAAAAGTGAGCAAATTGTGTGTCATGTGGAGCTGGTCACGTGGAGAAGCTGCAATCCGTTGCGGCTGTTTCCACCGCTGTACAGAAGGTGCAGCCGGCATTGTCTGGCCCTTCTCCGTCGGCAAGCACGGTAACCTATTGTAGTGCCCGTGTATGAAAAGCGGCACGTCCTAAAACGTAAACTTTGGCTGATCTGGCCAGATGTGGGCCTCTTAAGCGTCCTCTTCCACACTGATGCCCTGAGCGATGTGCCGTACGCAAGCACGGAGAGCATAGTGGGCAGAGCGGCGGGCGCCCAGGCGACCGCCGCACACACAATTCCGTGCCCGGCATTGTCCTGGCACCACCCACGACTAATTCCTTACTAAGGTCAACCCTGATATGGCGATTGTGCGGTGCTTCTTTCATCCTGCTTATCAGTTTGATCGGCCGCAAAGCCAGTCTCGGTTATGGCAAATGTTCTGCAGCAAGCTGGGGAAGAGCAGCAGCGATCCGCTAAAGCAGCAGGTTCCGCTAGAGCAGCACCAAAAGCAAGTAGGCCGTAAACACAGTAGCGTCCCCCTAAATATGGTCCTACTGCCTCAACCGTTCCACTCCCACGGCGCCCATACCTCCCGCCCGGCTGAGTCTTAGTAAGCGGCCGGGAGCCCTGGTCCCGCAACTACAACGGTGACAGCGAGCGGTTGCAGCATAAATAGCGGCGGAAAAGTCAAAAGATCTGCCATGCACAACAAAAGATGTCCAAGGAATCGAACGTAGAGGTCCACGACTCGGAGAGCGGGCTGACGTTGGAGAGACAGCAGCGGCTTCTCCTGTGGCTCTTTCCGAGGGAGGTACCACCGTATCCCGAGTCCCGCAAGCCGTACCCCGAGGCACAGGCAAGCATCGTTTCCAAGTTGACCTTCTGGTGGTCGACCCCCGTCTTGAAGGTGGGATACATGAGAACCCTCCAGCAAGAAGACATGTTCAAGCTCACCGACGACATTATGGTGGAGCAGATGGCACTTCGTTTCCAAAAGTACTTTGATGCTAGGTTGGCCAAAGAGAAGGCCAAGCACGTACAAGATAAGATCAAGGAGAGGGGCGAAAAGACGTCGTCTGTGTCTGTTGAGGACGATTTGAAGGACTTCAAGACGCCGGTGATAGTGCCTGTGCTAGCGGTGTGGCACACCTTCAAAAAGCAGTACGGATATGCGTGTGTGTCTCTTGCCCTCTCGTACGCTTGCACGTCGTTGAACCCGCTTCTCACCAAGCAGTTGATCCGCTTTGTAGAAAACCGGACCAACTCCCACATAGGCAAGGGTGTGGGCTACGCCGTTGGGCTGGTACTCGTGTCCTTGGCGGCAGGGATCTTTACCAACCAGTTTTTCTACTATTCGATGGTCACCGGCGGCCAGGCCAAGGCCGTCTTGATCAGGTTGGTGCTAGCAAAGTCGTTCCGTTTGAGTCAGGAGTCTCGAATCAAGTACCCTGGCGGCAAAATCACCTCGTTGATGAGCACAGACGTGTCGAGAATCGACTTTGCGTTGGGCTTCCAGCCCTTTTTGTTTGTGTTCCCCATCAGTTTCGTCATCACCTTGATCATCTTGCTCTTCTACATTGGAGTTGCCTCCTTGGTGGGTATCGCCTTGTTGTTGGTGTTTGTTTTTGCCATTGCAATGGCTACAAAGAAGCTATACAGGTTCAGAGGCAAGGCTAACAAGTTCACCGACAAGCGGGTCAACTACATGAAAGACATTCTCCACAACTTGAAGATTATCAAGTTCTACGCATGGGAAAAGCCCTACTATGACATCATCTCCAAAGTCAGAAAGGATGAAATGAAAATCATCTACAAGATGCAGGTGTTGAAGAATGTGATCAACGCATTTGCAACCTCCTTGGGGCTTTTGGCCTCTATGATTGCTTTCTTGGTCTTGTACAAGGTGGACAACTTCCACAGAAACATTGCCAATATCTTTTCGTCATTGTCGCTTTTCAATGTGATGGGCCAGCAGGTGGTGATGCTTCCCGGGGCTCTTTCTTCGGGGTCCGACGCCTTAATGGGTTTGACCCGTGTGGGTGAGTTCCTCGGGTGCCCCGAGACCCAAAACCACATGATTATGGATTCTGTCGACAAGACGGAGAACAAATCAACCGCCATTGAAGTTGAGGATGCCCTGTTCTACTGGGGCTCCGACATAGCACTCAAAAACCTCAACCTTGTGGTGAAAAAGGGCGAGTTTATCATTGTCACAGGGTTGATTGGGTCCGGAAAAACCACCTTTTTGAACGCTTTGGCTGGGTTTATGAACCAGCCTTCTGGTGGGCTTTACGTCAACGGATCTTTACTTTTTTGCAACCAGCCGTGGGTGCAAAATGCAACCATTCAAGAAAATATTATCTTTGGTAGTGCCTGGGACCCATTCAGATACTCAGAGGTGGTCCGTGCATGCTCTCTCTTGGCCGACTTGGATGTCTTACCGGCAGGCGACCAAACAGAAGTTGGTGAGCGTGGTATCACCTTGTCTGGGGGACAGAAGGCAAGAATCAACTTGGCAAGAGCGGTGTATGCCAACAAAGATATAATACTTCTTGACGATGTGCTTTCTGCCGTCGACGCCAAGGTTGGCAAGCATATTGTCAAAGAGTGTATTTTGGGGTTGATGGGTGACAAAACCCGTATTCTTGCAACCCACCAACTCTCTCTCATAGACACCGCTGACAGAATTATTTTCATGAACGGAGACGGGACCGTGGACGTTGGCACCAAGAAAGAGTTGATGTCCAACCCAGGGTTTGCTAACTTGATGGAGTACCACAACGATGCCTCGACCGAAGACACAGAAGAAGTAGAAACCGTCCTTGGCACAAAGAAGAAAACAGACGGGAAACTCATGCAAGCAGAACTGAGGGCAATCAACTATATTCCCTTCCGCGTCTACAAACAGTACATTCAAGCAGGTTCCGGATGGTTGGGAGGGTTCCTTAGTCTTACGATCTTCTTCCTGTTGATGGTGATATCCACGTTTGCGCAATTGTTCACCAACGTGTGGTTGACCTTCTGGACAGAACACAAATTTAATAGACCAGAAGGGTTCTACATCGGCATGTACGTGATGTTCACCATCTTGTCTGTGGTTTTCTTAATTTCTGAGTACATCTCGTTGACGTCCATCACCAACACAGCATCGAAAAACCTTTATGTGATGGCTGCAAAAAGAGTGCTTAAGGTTCCAATGCAGTACATGGACACCACCCCCATGGGTAGAGTTCTCAATAGGTTCACCAAAGACACAGATGTGTTGGATATAGAGCTCGGAGACCAGTTGAGGTTTTTGCTGGGCACAATGTCCAACATCTTTGGGGTGATGATCTTGTGTGCTGTGTACTTGCCGTGGTTTGCAATTGCAATTCCGTTTTTGATCTTGGTGTTTGTGCTTATTGCCGACTACTACCAGGCGCTGGCCCGTGAGATCAAGAGATTGGAGGCTGTTCAGCGGTCGTTTGTCTTCAGTTTCTTCACTGAGATCTTGAACGGAATGGACACCATCAAGTGCTATGCGCAGGAGACAAGGTTCCTCTTGCAGACAGACAAGTTCATCGACACAATGAACGAAGCGTACTACTTGACGTTTGCACTTCAACGGTGGTTGTCTGTGATGATGAACTTCCTTTCGTGTGCGTTTTCGTTCCTCATCTCCATGTTGTGTGTTTTCGAGGTGTTTGACATCTCGCCAGGAGCAGTGGGGTTGCTTTTGGCATACATTTTCCAGTTGGCGGGCCAGTTGTCCTTCATGTTAAAGACCTTCACGCAGGTGGAGAACGAGATGAACTCCGTCGAGAGAGTCACCGAGTACGCCCATCTTCTTCCTGCCGAGAAGGACATCCAGTCTCCTCTCGAGCCCAACTGGACCACCCTGGGAGAGATTGTTTTTGACAAGGTTTCGATGAGATACAGAGAAGGATTACCATTGGTGCTCAACAACCTTTCCTTCAAGGTGACGCCCGGGCAGAAGATTGGAATTTGTGGGAGAACAGGAGCAGGGAAGTCCTCGATCATGTCTGCGCTCTACCGGTTGTGTGAGCTTGACTCTGGAACGGTGACTGTGGACGGGGTCGACATTGCACACATCCAGCTTGAGAAGTTGCGGAGCCGGTTGTCGATCATCCCACAAGACCCAGTTCTTTTCAGAGGCACGATCCGCCAGAACTTGGACCCATTCCAACAGAGCACGGATGAGAAGTTGATGGATGCCTTGCGGAGAACCGGATTGGTTAACACTGTTACGTTGGACCAGGAGGTGCTTGACAACGGAGACAACTTCTCACTCGGTGAGAGAGAGTTGATCTGCTTTGCCAGAGCCTTGGTTCGCAACCCGTCCATCTTGGTGCTTGACGAGGCCACCTCGTCGGTCGACTACAAGACAGACTACCAGATCCAGCAGACCATAGCAGAGGAGTTTGCCAAGTGCACCATTCTCTGCATAGCACACCGTTTGAAGACCATTGTTAACTACGACAAGATTATTGTGATGGACAAGGGCCAAATCAGTGAGTTCGGCACACCTTTGGAGTTGTTCAGAGCTGATGGCAGTATATTCCAGCAGATGTGTTTTAAGTCCAACATTTCAGAGAGTGACTTTGAGGGCACGAAGTAGAGGGTTGCGTCAGGAAGGTCATATTTAGCAGTTTCCTGAAATAGGTTACACTAGAATATAAAATCGAACTTTTGATATTACTGTAGGTTTGATAATACTGTACTTTGAACAGTACTTTTAGTTTTAATTACGTAGCTATAACATTACTTTAAATCTTTATACTGTAGCTATAAAATTTCTTTAAATCTTAAGATTTATACCTTAGATTTAACATTACCTTAGATTTAATATTACCTTAGATTCAATATTACCTTAGATTTAACATTACCTAAGATTCAATATTACCTTAGATTTAACATTACCTAAGATTTAACATTGCCTTAGATTCAACATTTCCACAAATTTGACATTACTGTAGTTTTAACATTACTATCCATTCGATTGTACAGACATTATTCAACATTTCCACAGAATTGACACTTTTATGGATTTAATACAACTGCAACTTTATACATTTCTGGAAGATTTCACACGCAAACTGCAAAAATGGCTACTAGCCGAATCGGAAACAGAAACCAAAGGTGAGTCGACTCGTCGGGGTTCTCGGGGTCGGTAGTCATCCGGTGATGACTACCCACTTTATTTTTTAGATTCTGGGGCAATCACTGGCCTAGCCATCAGTATACGTCATTAGTCGTAGCGGCTGCAAAGAGGAGGGTCTGTAGTAGCTGCTTCTGTTGTGTACCTTTTGCATCAGAGTAGGAGGGTGAAACGCCCCAACTGACCTCCCTGGTGCTGTTATCATCACGGTGTTGGAGAACGAGTGGGAGGCGCTCGAGCGCAAGATGCAGATGGCGGGT